>JAFBJR010018220.1:2411977-2465008 GCA_016785285.1 Brachirus orientalis
GGGGTTGTCTTTTGACAAATCAGGCAAAAAAAAGTGAACCACTCTCCAAACTTATTTCCCCACCACAGTGTGTCACTGAGTTACTTGTATTTTATGTTCATAAACACAAACGCACACGCGGGGTGAAAACACCTCGCTCCCGGCCGAGCCGCCGCGCCGGCGAGCAAACACGCAGGATAAAGCATGAAATGCAGAGTCACTGCCACAAAGACGCTGAACTCTGCTCATAGAGAGAGGAAAAACCCCCACAGCCTCACAGCAACGCTGCCTTGACAGTTAAGAGGCTGATTGACTGTTATGCCTGAGCAGGACTTCTAGTGAGCTGCAGGAGAAACAGAGAGAGAGAGAGAGAGGGAGAGAGAAGGGGATGCAAGAGCTGAGTCACTGATGGATAGCATCCCTCTCCTTCTTCCTCTGTCATTGCAACGCTGGCTGATTAATCACTCAACGGAGAGATGAACGAGCTGTGCGGGGATAAAGTTTTCTAAATCACCTTAGGTAATTACCAGGAGTTTGCTGCGATGTCTTCAGCTGTTCACAGGTGACATGCAGTTTGGTATGAGCAGGAACCTGCTCCAGGACAATCTGTGAGGGAGGACGGAAATGTGCCGGGGGTCAAGAGGACGGACGACGGTCCCTCATAACGGATCGTAACGGGCCGAATGGATGCCGCTGACAGCAAAGGTCAATATCCTGAGATTGAATGGCCTGATCTTTATCCCTAATCACTTGATTTGCTCAGATCACATCTGAGTATTAATAAGCTGATACATCAGCGGTCTCACGTCAACACCTGCACACCATCATGATAATCATATTCGGGAAAAGTTCAGCCAAATGGACGATCCATATTTTTAAAAAAAAAAAATGAATGTGTTATAGCTTTGGCCCGCCTCAGCTCTCGGGAGACATTTAGCAGGCAGAGGAGACAACAATGTGTGATGCTACATAACCCGCTCTTCTCCATAATTCAGCTGCTGTGGCAGCTTCTTCCTCCCCCCCCCGTGTGTTCCTCCTTTCTTCCCAGTCGAGCTGCGATTAAAGAAAAGAGCCTGTTTTACACCTGAAATGGAGCCATCAAACAACAACAACACAGTCTCCTTCCCTATTATGTTTTGTGAGGGCTGTATTTTCTAAAACAAAATTATTATGTCTACTGAAATGCATATCAATTGAAGGCTGGGGGGAGAGGGTCACCAGTTCAAATCCCGGTTTGACTCTGGGCCTTTCTGTGTGAATGGGTTTTCTCTGGTTTCAATCCGAAAACATCCAGATTATGTTATGTTTTGCATAGGCTTTGCTGCTAAAAATCATAAAAACAAAATAAAATAACACTTGAAATTGCGGAATAAGCTCATCAGAGTGTTGTGACCTGAATAAAGGCCGCAGCGACGTCATCGGCTGTATGTGTGTATCCCTGCCATGAACTTACGAACTCTTCTCTGCGTCTCAACTCCCTTTCCTATTGTTGCGGTTACGTGTGGCATCTACTGTGTTCACGTGTGACGAAGTAGCAGCTGTAAAACCAGGCTTTACGTGTGTGTGACTGGAGTTCAGCCCATGTTAAATAAAATAGTGTGAGTGTTTGATTTGCCTAAACTGTTACATCATACTCTTGATACTTCACTGTGCTCAACTAAATATTTCAGTATGAGGGAAAAAAAAAGAAGAATGGAATCAGTGGAAAGTGGAAAGTGCTTTTACTTTGACACAGGAACGGGACATGTTGTGTTTGTGACACAGTGTGTCACCGTCACCGTTTACCGTTCACCGTTTACCTCACAGTGAGACATGCGCAGCCCGCGTGAAACATAGGCCAAAGGTCTTTTCCAGAAAGAGCCGAACGGTTCGCTCGTGTGAGACGCACTTTAGACACACGCCAAACCCTTGTACGTTTAGGTTAAGAATGTTTTCTCAAATACACAATGTCACATATGTGATATATATTCAGTGGAAAATCAAATGTCTGATGTTTTTTGGTGTGTCCCCGTGTCCTTCCCGTATCTAAACGTCACTAAAGTGTCACAATAAACACTTCAGCCACTCCTGAGAAAGAAGGGCTTCTCTGTTTACCGGCGCTCGAGCAAGAGGTTTTAAAAAGTCCAGTTTAGTTACGTAACTAGCACATTTGCCGTGCAACGAATCCTCCCCCAACAGCTACTCCTGGTCATGGATGTGAACATTCGACCTGAAGAAGAAGAAGCAGTCAGTCAGCTGGTAGCTGGCCAATCACAGAGACTCAGTGTTCTGGGGGGCGGGCATTAGCTCAGAAACAGAGTGCCTGTTCAGAGGCTGGCAGAGAGCAGCAATAATCTGGCTTAATCTGAAGAGACTAGGAGGTTTTTGACCATAAATATTATTTAATTGATCTAAGTAGACATCAGTAATCTGGATTTTTGGTTCAAAAAGACCATTCTATGTGACCTTTAAAACAGCTGTCTTCTATGTTGCACCATCTGTCCTCATGTCCTCCTCCACAACATCCATGAACCTTCTCTGTCCGGCAGCTCCATCTTCAGCATTCTTTGTCCAACATAATCACTGTCCCTCCTCTGCACGTCACCAAACCATCTCAACCCTGACTCTCTTACTTCATTACCAAACCGTTCAATCTGAGCTGTCCCTCGAATATGCTCATTCCCAATCCTGTCCATCCTGGTCACTCCCAATGAAAATCCTCAGCTCTGCCTCCTTCAGCTCCAGCGCCTCCTGTCTTTTAGACAGCGCCACTGTCGATGAGACATAAATCATAGCAGGACTCAGACCTTCCCTCTCACTTTTGCTGGTATCGGCCTGTCACAAATCAGACACTCGTCTCCGCCCGCTCCAAACAGCAAATGTAATCAAGTTAAAAAATGTTGCTGTACAGAACAAATTGGACAATGTATCTACTTACCTTTTTAATATGATGTTTTTAATGCTTTTCAGTGTCTGGCTCAGTGTACTGTATCTATTTTTAACATTTTTTTGGGCCTGCTGCAAATTAAATTTCCTTTTGGGATAATAATTGTAAAGTTGAAGTTGATATGTAATTTGAGAATAGAGTTTTCATTGTGTGGGGAAATATTCTTTGTCAGACAGGGTTGGAGAGAACGATGAGGGCGGGGAAAAATGTCCTTCAGAGGAATGACTGCTTAAAAATTCTCCTTGATATGTTCTGGACCAAATAAATTGCGCAATTTAATTGGATCAATTAAAAGCTGAACTGTGCTTCGACAGAACCATTGAGGGAATGAGACGGAGGACGCAGCCAGAGAGGGGCCGCGTCAGTGGACAGACCCGCTGAGAGTGCTTGAGGGAAAAAGATAGAGCTGCTAAATGGATTGATTTTCTGTAAATGTGGACTGGAAGGGACAGGGAGCCCAAGCAGTGGTTGACTGCAAAGTACTGGCAATGTCTCACACACAAACACACACGACCACACTCAGGAGACATCAATAGTTCAAGGCCAGCACTCAAATATGCAACGCTGTATGAAGACAAACAGATTCAACACCAAACACTGTTGTTGCTCAGGGCGTTGCCAACAGCTACAGAGAAACCTTGTTCTTGTAGAGAGTTGTGCCATTTATAGAACAACAAAGTTCCTCCTGGAACATTTGAAGCTTCTTATTAACTACTTTAGGGGTCGATCGCATGCAGCGTCGTCTGTACAATGTCTGTTTGTAATGGAGACAAACTTTTGTGATTTGCTGTTTCTCTGAGGGCATCATCAAAAGTAGGATGGAAGTAGCAGTTAGCCACCAGGGGGCGACTCTGCTGCAAGTACTATGTGGGAAAGTGAGCCTCAATTCATTTATAACCTCAGTGTTAATGATCTCAAACACTAGTTTCAGGTTTTGTTCAGTAGAACGTGATGTCAGTTTTGCTAATTATATTCCCATGTAGAGGAAAAATAAATAGCACGGCACATATGAGTGGAAACCCGCGTGACCGACAGCTGGTGGTTACAGGTGACGTCTGAATTTCCAGCAAAATCTTGATATGGCGCCATAAAACTATGAATCATATCTTTCGATCCTCCCATCATTCATTCGTTTCTAGTTTATTTAATGTAAGGCTGCAGCAACGTCAGGCACCTCAGCAGGTCCCAGGTTTTAGTTGCTAAGTAACAACCCTACAAGAGCCTTGGAAACAAAAAAAAAACCTCCGACTTTTTTCACTAATTTTTCATGCATTTTTAAAGCCACATGTGAACAACCCCTCTCTTTACTCGGGGCATTGCCACCAGCTACAGTGAAACATTGATCTTGTAGAGAGTTGTGCCATTAATAGCACAACATTCTTCCTGTAACCTTTCAAGCTTCCCATTACTTATTTTAGCTTGTTCCTTCCCTTACTCTCTGATTCATTTTTCTTATTTTTTTCCACAGGTCTGGTCCATGGATGGTTACTTCAAGGGACGCCGTGTCCTGGAATACCGCACAATGAATGATTTCATGAAGGGCCAGAACTTTGTGCAGCACCTGCTGCCTCATCCGTGGGCAGGCACCGGTCACGTGGTTTACAACGGCTCCTTGTACTACAACAAGTACCAGAGCAACATCATCATCAAGTACCACTTCCGTTCTCGGAGTGTGCTGGTGCAACGCAGCCTGAGCGGCGCCGGATACAACAACACCTTTCCCTACTCGTGGGGCGGCTCCTCTGACATCGACCTCATGGCAGATGAAAATGGCTTGTGGGCCGTTTATACCACCATCCCCAACGCGGGGAACATTGTCATCAGCCGCCTGGAGCCCCAGAGCCTGGAAGTGCTGCAGACGTGGGACACAGGTTTTCCAAAGCGCAGTGCCGGGGAGTCTTTCATGATCTGCGGCACGCTTTACGTCACCAACTCCCACCTGGCAGGTGCCAAAATCTACTTTGCCTACTACACCAACACATCGAGCTATGAGTACACAGACATCCCCTTTCACAATCAATACTCCCACATCTCCATGATGGACTACAACCCCAGGGAGCGGGTCCTTTACACCTGGAACAACGGACACCAGGTGCTCTACAATGTCACATTGTTCCAGGTTATTAAGACTTCTGGTGACTGAGAACACTCAGATAATGCTGTGATCATTGTTCGGGTAGGGGGCGTGCTGGGCGCTGGGTGCTGGGTGGCTACTGTGGGACGTGTGGGTCATTGGGGGGGGGCGGTGGGGGGCAGTCAGGCGGCTTCAGTGTATACAAGTTGATTTTTTTTTTTTTTTTTTTTTTTAAAAAAAAAAGAATTTCAATCTTCATAGAGTGCTATTTTTTTTAAAAAAAAAAAGAATTTCAATCTTCATAGAGTGCTATTATTCACATTGTCAAAATAGCAAAGATACAAAGACTGAGCGCTTCTTTAATTTCTGTTTTTTCATTCTGTGGTGAGTAAGCATGGTTCTTTTCTTTGTGATGAGAAATAAATATCAACCTTCACCATTTATGACTTTGTTTCTCACTCTCACTTTAACTCCCTGTTACTGTATTTAAAAAAAATGACCTCATCATCTTTAAATGTCCAGACTCCAAATCAAACTTGTTATTACCATCTGTCCTGAGTGATCCAATCACATGCGGATAGCACTAATTACAGCCGTTCACACATTCAAACGCGTCCTGGATGCGTTTCCTGTGATCACATGATCTGATCTGATCTGATCTGGCTTCAAGCTCCCTCTATTCAAAAACTGTCCATGCTCTTAACAGAATCAGAAACAGAATGGCCATTTATTTCAATACAAACATTCTGTTTAATGTCGGTTTATTCATGACATGCTTGAGCATTATTTACACTTTCGGTAACATCATTCCAGTCCAAATACCAGTGATCACAGATTTCACACTTCCATCCTGTGAACAAATAACTAAACTTCATCTGATGCACTTTTTCGGTCAAACACAAATAAAACAAATAAGAAAGAGATTTATGTAAAATTACAAAATAAATCTAATTCCACCTACTGGACTGGTTTATGGCCAATAGATTTACTTAAAACTGATGTAAACCCACCTCGTACAGTCTAACTAAATTCATTCTGGTTGTTTCACAGCTATATCCATATTTAAAACATGTTCAGACCTTTTAAGTCAGTTGGAGTGCTTGCACAATGAACAGATTTATGCTGAGTCTAAGGAATAAATACAATTTATTTTTAAAATACAGTCATCTGAATAAAACAAAATAGATGTCAATTATTAAAAAATAAATGCACAAATGTGTCTCATGTCAACATGTTTGTGTGTTCTTCTTGTTTTGTGCAAGTGACAACGAGAAGTGGGTGAATCGAATACAATTTGAACTAGAAAACGTGACTAGCTCGTGCAAGTGGATAAATAATTAGTGCAAAAATACTGTGAAACTGCCGCAGGTCAGCAGAAGACGTGGTCTCTAATGCATCCTGAGGATGGATTTTGTACCTGCAGCTCTGGACTGTGGCCACATCCATTCTCAAACCACTTCCAAATGTGGTTTTTGTAATGACTAGATCTGAGGATGCATTCAGAATGTATTGGCAGTGTTGAGATCGGAATTGAGCTCCATCTGGACGTGACTGGATCACTGCTACCGGGTCTGAACAGAGCCTTAAAGCTCCAGTCTGTAAGTGTGGAAAAACTGACTAAACTTTGCCTAAACTTTTAATGGCACAGACTGAATAATGTCATTCCTAGCGAGAACCAAATCAATCAGTGCCAGATTTCAGTGTGTGAAGGTGGATGTAAGTGAAAAGAGTAACGTGAACCTCAAGCGAGAGAAGGCGGTGAAGCTGCGCCGGCTTCGTGTTCCACGGAGAATCACAAGCTGCTTCTTCCTCTAACTGAGCTGGAGCGTAAAATTGAGACGTTGGGTCATATTTTTCACAACCTGAACTTCATTTTTGCTATCAATAAGAGAGTGATATACTGAGAAAAGGAAATGCTTGGCACCAGGAGCCATATTCAAGAAACTACTAACTTTCAAAAGTTGCCTCCAGCACCAATTGCCAGCGAATGCAGTGTTAATAATAAACAGGTACAGCAGCCAGTCAATCCACAAAGAGTCTGAATAATTCTTTGTGTGAGAACAGACACCAGCTTCGTCCCCCCCCCCCCTACATTTTTGCAGACTTTATTGATTGCTATGAAGCCACAGTGGAGAGGACTATAGGGAGGATTTCAACAAATTAAAATGGTTTCAGAAATAAATAACAGTCTCTAGCTTTGGCAAAGGCACAGCATTTCTTTTTTTTTCTATTGTGATGAAGGGAAACATAGCTGAGGTAATAACAAATATAGGAAATGTAGTTACAATAAAATTGAAGCTGTTTTTTTTTCCTCAGTATTAAAGATGACATTTTGAAAAATTGGCACAATTTCAAAACAATGAACATCCTGAAATATCTTCCTTAAAAAGCAGTGGCTTTTACCAGCCCTGGTGAAACATAATAAAGAGTGGTGGCAGCATGTGAATACTGACAAGGCAATCGCTGAACCTGCATTAAACTTTACAAATCTATAAAACAACTTCATCCAATTCCCTTCAAGCTAAAAAAGCCGGGGTGCAGCAGTCTGTGTGAGAAAACAGCATCCTGCCTCCATACATATGTTCAAACAAATTTGAATTTAACTGAAGCAACCACAGCTCATATTTTATTCTTCCAAGGTGAAGTGAAAGTGAAAAGCAAAGCACGTAAAAGAGGGCGAGAGAGGCACAAAACAGGGAAGGCGAGATTAAAACGTATAAAAAGAAATCTGAAGGAATTAACATCTGAGTCGAGAGAAATGAGCCGTCGCCGTTATTGTTGCTCGTCAAACTCCAATCTGCTTTAATCCTGTTAGTCGTGCAGCTTTTTCCCAGGTGCTTTCTGCAGAGAAACGAGACGCCGCTCAGACTGCAAACTGCTCGGTACATTTTGAAAATAACCCTTACATTCACCGCTGTCTTGAGAACGGTGTGGCGGCAAAGGACAACCGTCCAGTGCGTCGCCGTGTTGGTCATTTCATTTCAGAGGCTTCTTTGTGGAAGCAGCGATGGACGCGGGAGATAAAAATTAAAATGGAGGGCCATATTTCTTTTCCCAGGGAACCATGGTGAGCCTCCTCATCCTGGATGACCTTTCTGTCAATAAAGAGCTGTGCTGCTGAGGGGAACCCTGATGAGTTCACACACAGTAGAAGCTGACATTTAAGGCACATCTGCAATACACAACAATGCAGAGCGTCCAACTGTCTCAGCTTAAAATAGAAAAATAAATGTTATATGAGAAAAATAAAGATCCTCCCCCCCCATAACACTTTTTTAATGAAATCCTTGAATAAGGATTTTAGTTTTCAGTACACATCATGTTAAACATGATAAAATATAAATAAAACATCCCTTTTCTTCCCCTTCCATTATTTGTTCACACTGAATTTTAATTTAATATACACCCATCTACATTTTCCGTGGCATCAACAACAGAATGCAACTCAACAGTGGGAGAAGTGTGATTCTGGTTTGCTTGAGTTCAACTCCCCCCACAAAGTTCTCCCACTTCCCAAACAATCAATAACAAGCGGTGACTCCACGGACCAGTCAGCTGCTAAGAATGAAACCGCAGCCCGTTCTGAATGGGCAGATGATTTTAAAAACAGAATGGAAGGTTACTCATTGTAGAGAAAAAAAAAAAAACATTTCCCAGATCATATTTTAGGAAACACGTGGAGCCTAAACTTTTATCAACAGATATTTAACGTTTGGCAAAAGCAAGATAAATGTTCCTCGTAACAGAGACGAAAGGAGATGACTATGGTTATGAACGATGTAGTTTTCTAGGATTAGAAAAACGAATTGTTTTTCCAGGTTGGACGACCCAACACATGGTCTCTCTTCTCTAAAAAGCTCCGCCCACATTGACATGTGTTTTCTTGCATTTGTTTCCAGACTCTGTTTAATTGTGTTTTCAATTTGTAGTCAGAACTCTGGAATACTGACTTTCTCACTAAGGGGACGTGCACATGCAGCCGCTTCGTAGAGCAGCCAATAGGAGGGGCACCTTCTCTCCAGACTGTCCTGTGATTGGTCAAAGTCTAGCGTCACCGGCCAGATTTCCCCAAGAATAGAAACATAAGTTGACAAAGGTGGATCCTGAAATTTCAAGGACACCTGTGTATACTCAGCGCAGCTGAAGTACCCACAATCCTTTGCACACACATGTTTTACCAGGCATTTTAAAATTGGTGAGCAACAGCAGAACTACTGTATTTTCTACCATATACAACCCCAATTCCAAAACATGGAAAAACAGGTTCTGCGGAGAGGGACCATCAGTGGACAGTTGAAAAGCCTGCATCTCTGTTGGTATGGAGTTGCATTAGTGCCTATGGTGTGGGCAGCTGACACAGGCACCATCAACGCTGAAAAGTACATAGAGGTTTTAGAGCAACATATGCTCCATCTGGATAACATCTCTTTTTTTAGGGAAGGACTTGCATATTTCAGCAAGACAATGCAAAACCACATACTTCACCCATCACAAAAGCATGGCTTCACAGGAGAAGAGTCACTATTGTGGGAGTTTGATTGTCCATCCATCCATTTTCCACCACTTTATCCACCATTTGAGGGTCACAGAGGGAGCTGGAGCCAATCCCAGCGGACTTATACACAGACGAATAACCTAGTTTAGAGTGTCCAAACCTAATCCCCAATCTGCATAATCTGCATAGAAAATTGATCCATAATGCAAAAAAATATGCCGCCTCCTCCAACTTTAAGATCTGTGAACGGAAAACATCCACTTATACATTTTCATATTGTGCTCACAAAAGACCTGCAACTAAATGAAAAGTACATAGAGGTTTTAGAGCAACATATGCTCCATCTGGATAACGTCTCTTTTTCTAGGGAAGGACTTGCATATTTCAGCAAGACAATGCAAAACCACATACTTCACCCATCACAAAAGCATGGCTTCACAGGAGAAGAGTCCAGGCGCTGAACTGACCCTGCCTGCACTCCAGACCTTTCACCAACAGGAAACATTTGACGCATCATGAAACAAATAAAATCAGACAGCAAAGGCCAAGAACGGGACAACATTCCTTTCCTAAAACTCCATCAACTGCTCTCTTCATTTCCCAGATGATGACAGACAGTTGTTAAAAGAAGAGGGGATGCCGCACGATGATGAGCATCGATTTGCAAATTCTACTTTTAAAAGTAAAAATACTTTTATTTTTACTTTTAACATCTTCATTTTTTTGGATTGGGGCTGTTTTTCTGTAAATAAAGTAAGCAAAACACGTTAATGTTAACATTAATACTCGGCTGTAATATTAGGTTATGTGTGTACTAGTCGAGTACAGTGTGCCAGCAGCAGTTTCTCAGTAGGGCTCACTTGGAGTGAGTTTTAATAAGTTTCATTTAAATGTGGAAATTACAGTGGCGAATAACAGGAAAAGAAAATTACAGAAACCTGGTTCCAAGCTGAATATTTTAATTCAGCAAAATACACTGGTGTGATGCTCCAGTATGTTCTTTGGTTTGTGCCACTGCTGATACATAGTTAAAGCAAATCTGAAGAGTGACTTTCACATCCATCACCATGAAGGCTAAGGAGGAGTTTTGCTTCATTAAGGAAAGATCCTTGATTTTGTAGAGCACTTAGAGTCTGGAGAAGGTGCAGAAGTCTAGCTCCCTCTCAGATTACTTTAATTATATTATGCTGAAGCACTATTATGGGAGTTTGATTGTCCATCCATCCATTTTCCACCACTTTATCTACCATTTGAGGGTCACAGAGGGAGCTGGAGCCAATCCCAGCGGACTTATACACAGACGAATAACCTACGGTCAGTTTAGAGTGTCCAAACCTAATCCCCAATCTGCATAATCTGCATAGAAAATTGACCCATAATGCAAAAAAATATGTCGCCTCCTCCAACTTTAAGATCTGTGAATGGAAAACATCCACTTATACATTTTCATATTGTGCTCACAAAAGACCTGCAACTAAATGGGCTCCATAGAAACAAATAAGACAGCGTTTTTAAAAATCCATTTAAACCCACAGCGTGTAAGAAAAATAAATAAATGTTATTGCCACACTCAGTTATGTTTCTTAATCAATATGGTCTCTTCACTATGTATTTTTTTTTTCATCACTAATTCAACAGTTGCTGTGAATTAAATGAAAAAAAAAAAACAACTTTGGAAACAACTTTTCATCCAAAAATCAATTAGCATGTGAGTGTTTTTGCTGCTGAGCGTTTTGTAACCTCGGCCGCTGCAAGCACTTAAGAGGTGGAACATTAGCTCTGCGAGCACGAGTGAGTGAGCTGTTATGTTCACTGAAGCTCAAAGCTGAGGGCCAGTCAAGTGCTGGGATGATAACCGTTAAAACCAGGGGCAAAATGTGCATCTACTAATAATTATGACTGGCCCCATTTCGCTGTTGTTTCACTGTATCTGTGTCGGGGTGGATCATCTCCAGTTAAAATGGAATCAACACTTAGAAGTGGAGAAGGAGCACTTCATGCATATTTTTTTTTTTTTTTTTTTTTTTGCACAGGATTATATTTAGAAAAGGAAAGAAATAAAATAATAATGGAAAAACAGATTCAGTGTGAAAATCAGTCAAAGACGAGATCAGAATATAATGAAGATTTAACAGTAATTTAACTGTAAATTGAACAGTAAAGCTTCTTTTAAAAAACAACAATGCATTTAAATTACAGCCTGGCCAAAATGGATTATTGAGGATTATATAATTCATTTATCATCATTTGACTGTTGCACATGTTCGGACTGAACTGGGGAAAGGAGCGTTCAGTTTTGCTGCCCCCTCTGTTTGGAATACTCTCCGAACTCAAGTCAAAATGACAAAACGAATTTCATCTGAAGTTTTTGGCTAAATCTTACATGACAGACAACGGAAATTCTTCGATCAGTGCCTGCGTTCTTTAAATTGTTACTGTTAACCACTGTTTTATCTTTATTTACTGTTTGTAATCTGTTTCTTGTATTTGTGATATTTATTAAGAGGTGTGCTACCGACCCCGGTCACAGTTGTACCTGGTTAAATAAAGGTTAAAATAAAAATAAAAACGTTGAGTACATCTAATATTACCTTTATCAGTTGATGAATATACAGTATTATATCCTCAAATCTTTATGGGAAAGAAATAGTGAAAAATCGGCATCTATAAATAAAAATAAAAGCACAAATACAACCAAATAGGCACATTTTATTTCAAAAACGAAATGTCCTTATTTATGTACAAAATATATGAAGCTAATTACATCTAAATGGATAAGGAAACAGGGACGATAGATCGTCATTGGTATATACTGTATGTTGCCAAAAAGAAGCGATAAAAAGAGAGTATCAAGAAAAATAAATAAATACTGTTAAATGATACATCTTGTTTAGTCTTTAATTTAAATTTAAATCTCGTCCTCATCAAGGTTCAATGATCTTAAGAAGGTTAAGTCTTATTTTTTCTTATTTATTCCGACTTTGCACATTTTCAGGGCCACTGATGTGGAGACACTTACACAAGATAAATAGCAAGTTTGTGAATAAGCCTTGGAATAAAGGAGCTGTTTAGTATGAGTCAGCTGCGTCGACTGTGCAGATAAAGGCAAAATGTTGTATAAAACTCAAAATGATGCAAAGACTTGAGGCACAAAAAAAAAAAAAAAGTTGCTCATATAAGATAGAAATAATTAGTTATTGGTTTTGTGTCACTTGCACCTGATTTATGTTCGATACCGAGGTGGAGAAAGTAAAGTGGCAAAGTCTGGACGTAAATGAGTGTCTGCGAGTTTTACATGATGACGGGATCACGGAGCTTAAACAATAAACACGGGGCTTCAATCTATACCGATACGGTACTGAACTCAAAGTGAAACAGGTTCATACTCATGAGATGTGACTGATTTGCAGAGTCGGCAGTCGCTGATGAAAACCTGTGTGCGTGGAACTTTTTTAAAAAAGGATGTTTTTGAAAGGGTGATTTACGGTGAGTAAACGGTC
This sequence comes from Brachirus orientalis, assembly GCA_016785285.1. Lineage (NCBI taxonomy): Eukaryota > Metazoa > Chordata > Actinopteri > Pleuronectiformes > Soleidae > Brachirus > Brachirus orientalis. The sequence goes on from JAFBJR010018220.1 coordinate 2,424,952, forward strand.
ACAGCTGAATAATTTATTTAAAACTTTTTTTTTGAAAAGAAAATTTCAAAAAAAGGGACTTTTACAGACATTATTATAATTATTATGTGTATTTTTTTGCTTTTTCATTCAGAAGTGCTACTTTACTGAAATGCATTGTGTCAAATGTGGACTTTTTTCCCCTCTCTTCTTTTTCTGTGCGAGTCATAATGCATTTAAATTATGATATAAATATGGACTGTAGTGTAAAATTTAGAAAATATAGCCAATGCAGAAGTGTCTGAAAACTGTATTCTCTGGAATGACCATTAGGGGGCAACTCCACTGGTGTGGAGATGAGAAAATGTAAATTATCTGCTGGATTTATAACACTGACAAAGATTTCCCCGAGGACTTTATGGGTTTTTTTTTATGAAAGGTCCGTTGGTTCTCAAACTGTGGTACGTGTACCACCAGTGGTGCGTGAGCTTCCTCTAGTGGTAAATCATAAATACACTTCTACTGTATAAACCAGAGCTGAGGAATTTTGACTGAAGTGTGCAGAAAATGAAACAAACAACAAAACAAATTATAATAATTAGAGTTATCTTATCTCTCGCTCCATCTTAATCTAATTTCACTATACCAGTGTTTGAAGTGTATGTGAGGAAGAGGAGGATGATATGATTGGGAATAAATCTGGCACCTGTGTAAAGTCTGTAGTTGACTTTGCTCAAAATATTTACACCACTGTATTTTAACGGTGGTGATAATGGTATGATATTTTCTCTGGTGGTACTTAAAACACGGCACAGACACCGTGTTTCAAAAACCCAAGATGGCTTTGGTTAAACCAAACGTCCTATACCGACTGGCACAAATCCGCGAGCCGTTATAACCCGTAATAATAACAATGAAATAAAAATAATACATTTGAGAATGTCATACAGCCAAACAAACACACAAAGAGCCGCAAAGCAGGTAACTGTCATAGTAAAAATTCAGATTTTACACCTTATAACCCAAAGATGGAGAAAATGAATCATGCTACATGTCCTTTTTGATTTATTTTTTAAATCTAACTCATTTAACACCGCAACAGGATCGGGTCCCACAGATAGGTTAAAGGAGATTGCAAAATAAATTTGCCAAAAAAAAATTCTAAACATTACAATTTATTTTTTCTTTAAATAACATGGATGAAATAAAGTTGTAATTTATTTATCAAACAATCAAGGTCACCCAATCGGGGGATTGCTCTGCTCCTACACCCGGCCTGTGTGAGTTCTGGTGTAAGGGTGGGTTAAATGCAGAGGTTAAATTCTCTGCACTAATTGGTGTGTGTGCAAAATTATTACCAATTCTTCTCCTCAAGACAGTCCTGCATTACAGAGTATTAAAAGAGTAGAAATAAACATTAAAGTGTCTGCAGTGCAGAGTCACACTTGGAAGAATTTGCATCTACTTTTCTTGAAGGACCCTCACTGGCACCAGGGTCAGCAGGGACTTTGCCACAGTATAGAATTGCACAAGAAATGAAGAAACCAACTTAAAAATGGAAGTTGGCCTGAATAGTAAATAACCAATACTGAATTTTTATTTGGAGAATGCATTACCGGATAAAAAGGCAGCTCAGTGTGAGCAGCTTGCATTAATGCAGAGCTGAAATCCAGCGTGAGCCACCGACCAGCAGAGCAGCACAGGCAGCTTGATTTACTTAAAGTGGGTATGAGCATGCTACCTCACATGCACTTCAGCTGATTGAGTGCAGGTATAGAAGCAAGAGGACTGGTTTGATGAAGTGCATGCAGTGGCTGAGCTTTATAAGGCAGGAACAGGGGTTTCGATTCAAGAAAAAGGAAGAGAATCCACTTCCCAGTTTAATCATGTAGCCTCTCATGGAAAGAAATGTTTATTTCCAGAGGAATACAATCATCTCTAGGCAGTCAGGGGACGTTTTCATTCAAACCTATCTTTGTGGGGACATTTTAGCTGGAACCCCCCAACAAAGCCTTTTAAAATTGTGAGGTCCAGCAAAAATAGTCTCACAAAGACAGGTGGTTAAGGTTTGCCTTAGGCATTAAGGCAAGGCGGATTTATTTTTACGGCACATTTAATACACAGGGGCAATCAATTAGCGTAGCATAAAAACCAAAACTGCTGTTAAAAATTGGAAACATTAAATCACACAATATAAACAAAACCCAATTATGATAAAAAATAAAGTACAGAAAGAGAGAAAGAAAATAAAAAGCTTTAATAGAACATAAAATATGATGTAGAGAAACTCTGGTCTAGTCTATAGGTGACTGGGAACCAGTGACTGACACGGGGATGAATCGATGTCTATGATTGTTCTCAGTAAGAATGAAGACGGCAACTTATACAGTCAATACTGGACGCAGCTTCCTTTATTCTCTGATGGACAACCACACAAATAGTCCCAAGAGATGTTTACATGTCATTTTCTGTGACAAGGTGAAGTCCAGTCGAGTCTCAAGACCTTTGTCACAAGTCCAAGTCTCAAGTCTTTGCGTTTGAGTCCGAGTCAAGTCTCAAGTCTTTGAGTTTGAGTCCAAGTCTCAAAGTCTCAAGTCTTTGAGTTTGAGTCCAAGTCAAGTCTCAAGTCTTTGAGTTTGAGTCCAAGTCAAGTCTCAAGTCTTTGAGTTTGAGTCCAAGTCAAGTCTCAAGTCTTTGAGTTTGAGTCCAAGTCAAGTCTCAAGTCTTTGAGTTTGAGTCCAAGTCAAGTCTCAAGTCTTTGAGTTTGAGTCCAAGTCAAGTCTCAAGTCTTTGAGTTTGAGTCCAAGTCAAGTCTCAAGTCTTTGAGTTTGAGTCCGAGTCAAGTCTCAAGTCTTTGAGATCGGGTTTAGTCAAGTCTCAATCTTAAATCAAGTCTGAAGGGGGCGCTCCATCGAGAAAGTTCTGCTTTGAATATTGTCCTTTCGTCACAAGTCCAAATCAAGTCTCGTCTTTTGAGATTCAGTTGCAAGTCAAGTCTGTAATCACTGCTTCTGCGGCTCAAATCCATCTCTGTCTCGAGATCCATCACTGGTCAATCTCTTGTTTCATTTTGCTGTTAATTTACTGTTTCTCTCACTGTTATAACCATTACTCACCAGCGGTTCACATTGATTGCACCCTCATCCTCGTCCTGATTTGCAGTAAACAGCACGCGCTGTGTCACAGATGAACTCTGAAGAGAAACTTTAAATGTTTGTTTCCTCGTGATAAAACATAACCTGCACTTGCTTTCCTTATTCAGCCCATTTCATACTCATGTCTGAACTCTTACATGATGGGAAGATGTCGAAGCGCGGTGGCAGAAAACAGGACAGGAGGTAATTTTAGTCCACTTAACTCCTCAGAGAACCTCGCTCATTAATCGTCTGTTTAATTGTGTTTTGAGCTTTCATTGATTCAGCACTTGCATCCCTAATGTGAGGGACAGTAAAGTAGAATCATTCTGGCCTGAAACCACGGGTGATTCTGTTTTACTGCCCTAATGTCCGCGCGTCGCACACCTCACTGAGGCAGTAAAAAAAATTAACATTTAGCAGCAAATTTTGCTTCTCCCGGATCCCTGTTCTGTTTCTGTAATTACACAATGATGCAGCCGGAGAAGAGATATGATGTTTTAGTTCTAGTGTGCTGAAGTGGTCAGAATTGTTAGTACAAAAAACCCCAATGTAGCCACAAGCAATAAGAGTTTGGTATAATCCATGAATTTATACTACTGAAATTTCATTTACAACATGATTATTGAGGAGAAACAAGGCAGATGTAGCCGTAAATGTTAGGAGGGACAACAGAGGAAGCAAAATGACCACGATGTGTCATCACAGGTTAAGAAGAATGTTAAATCGAAACACTGACTTCACTAATAACAATGGTATATATACACCTTATGTTTTGGTCTGCTGTGCCACCAAACACTGCACCAAATCATGTAGCTCATAGCTGTTGAACACACTCGATGTCTGCAGAGTGAGCAGAGAGCAACGAGCTGCTGGAATCTAAAATACTGAACCCAAAGAAAGAGACAAAAAGCAGTAGATTGGCTCTAGGAAAAAAAAGGGGTTGACATGGGCCAATATTACTTTATTTCAATTGCAGTATGTGGCAGCCGGCCATCTTGTCATTCCCCTTTCAAATAAAATATACCATGTGAAACAGATGGTGTGAGACAAGCACAGTTATGATTCTCTTTCAGCTGATTTGACTCGACAGTTATGATGATGCGGCCAATCAAGCTCAAGATCGAGGCAGAAGACAAGACTCCAGAGAATGAGCGCCGCGTTTGAGGTTCAAACTGTTTGCATAAACCCATCACAAACAGCGAGTCTGCTCATGGTAGTGAGAGAATCTTCGCGAGTCTGTGGAGTTAAGTTCAAATGTGACTTCGAAGAGAGCAGTTGGGTGGAGGCCAAGCATGCAAATCATAAGACTCTGACACCAGAGAACAGCCCTGCAACCAGATTTATGTTTGTGTCTTGAGTTCATACAACAAAAGCCCGCCAGGCTCAGAGAGCGTCAGTGGCTGCTGCTTATACAAGGTTTTGCTCACTCCACCTACAAATAGCCAGTGTTATATCAGAAATATCATCATCTTAAAGAGTCCAATGTGAAAGAATTAGTGAACTGTGAGATTTTACAGTGAAACAAATGGAGGACTTGTCTTGTTTTCCCCAAGAGTGTCAGGGAACTACAGTGGCCTTTGCTTACCAGAGAGGATGTCGTTATTCTTTATTTATATTGCAAGTTTCCATTTAAAAAACAAACTTATTTTTTTTATTTTTAGTAAATGTCACACAATGCACCTTTCATTCTTAACTGATGGTGTACCATCTGTGCTTCTGGACATATTGTGTGAAGTACCATTGTGGACAGAGACATACGTTTTCCCCTGGCTGACCATTGTTCTAAAATTGGTTGGGGAACAGCCTGCAGATACTGAGATTCTGTGGCTGCACTGTTAGAATAAGACTCACTGGTTTCAATGGAGATACATTGTAAAATCAGGCTTTATATTGTTATATTATATTATAGACTTTGTGAAAGGGATCTTATAACCAACAAAATGCTCTACAGGGGCCAAAACCGCAACAGGACAGGGCTCTGATTAAGTGGTCTAAAGTGAATGGCACAAATCCACTTTTACGAGTTAAATGAAAAACTATTGTCACAGTGTCCGTCACAGTACAATAGAGCAGCTCTTGATCTCACTATTATTGTGTTTTATAATGAATGTAAAACATGACCATAGACTGTGACTGTGAAAAACCAATTTGGAAGCTGAAATCTCTTTTGGTAGGAGAACATCTGGACTCGCGTTGGTTGGGAAACGTCCAGAAGAAAAGACAAAGAAAACCTCCCTTTATAGGGTTAAAATGACGTGAATGCACTGGTGCGGTCATTTTCAACCCGTTTCAAATATCGTCAAAAAATGTCGGCCTCGGGCCTTCATCGGTGAGTCACGCAGATCTAACAGAACAAGAGGCCATTTTAATGTGGGGTTGGAATCTCCCATTTGGAAACAGGGTGGTGCCCTCAAGAAGGTTAGACAAAATAATCCAGCCAATGGTAATAAGTTTGGCCTAAGTAGTGGATTATAAAAACAACAAACCAAATAGTGTTAAATGTAGACAGTAAAATCGCACATGCAGATAAGTTGACCAATGTGGAAGTTCCTGAAATCACCATTCTCTTCAGTAAATGACTTTCTCATTTGATTTATATTCTCCCTAAACACTTTCCTTAAACACTATTCTTTAGAATAGCAGGGTTTGGCTGCAAAATGCCTGACCTCAGATGTCATGCACCATGACCCGTCAGTCCTTGCAACTGGACCCAACATCAATATGGCCCATTTTCAGCAAAACACCAAGCTTCAAAATGACAGTTCACCAACAAGTGGGTGGCATCACGATGTGTTCCCGCTAGCAACTGGCCTAAAGTGTGTCATGAATCATGCGGAGGTTAATTTAAGCGCAACATCTGTGTACGTGTTGTAATATTTATGGATCTAAACACTGGAGCTAATTGCCCCCTCCAAAAAAACTGGCACAAATGAATAAAAGAAGTATCTAATTAAGGCACCAGCACAAATCTAAAGCTCCTAAGGATTTACAAAGGTCTATTAGAAACAGATAAATCACTGCACTTACTACATATTTTCTTCCTTTTTTTGTCTTAACAGAGGTTAAGCACTGCTTAACCTGCTGAAATGGGAATATAGACTTCAAAGTCACACACATAAAGACTTTAAATAAATGTCACTGCACATCAGCTTTTTGTACCAGGCAGTAAGTATGTTAGAAAAAATCCAGTTACGGTCTTCGTCTATACATGTTCACTGTATATACGTTAAACTGGTCCCAAACCGCTTTGACAAGTTTAGAGAATTAAACATTTTTGATGTTAATAGAAACCCAGAGAACGACACTGACATGGTACTAATTAGCTATTAACTGAAGTTGTTTGGGTCGGTGATTTCAATGGGAGGTCAGCGGGAGAATGTCTTTTAACTGACACCCTGAAAGCGAGCGAGAAGCGTTTATCCTGTCAAAACCGCTGAATGACTGGGTTGTTTTAACAGTAGAATTCATTCTGAAACAGAATACATGATTTGTATATGATATAATTTACAATAATTGAAGACAAAGATCTGACACTAATGTTTACTGCTGCTGTAAATCAAGTGAGAAGTAGGAGCTAATTTTCCCATAGACTTCCATTGGAATGGAACCAGCAGGGTCGCCCACTTATGGCTACTCAATACATTTTGACTTTCTGTTTTGCTTCAGAAGTAACTCATAATACAATGTCAGTTTTTATATATATATATACAGCCAATAGTCTTGATATAAAGCCAGTAATTTCCTGTGTGCAGCACAGGAATGGCAGCGGGTGACATGAGAGCAAAACACAGCTTTACTAGGAAACACAGACTGGCACAGTGTGGACTCGAAAATGGTTTGTTTATTATATTTAAAGCCACATATCAGTATGCTGTACACAAACTGAAATGCAGCAAGTTCAGACGCGAGATGTGAGGATTGGCGAGGGAAAGCTGAGAAAACTGTCAGATCACAGCCCTCCTCTTCTGTATCACAGCGACATAAGGTTCTGTTCCTTCTCTCGGCCAAAGATCAGAAGGGACGAGGGAGCGCGGGCTCCTCTGTGAAGACACTGACCTCTCCCTTTTCTCTGTCCTCTCTCCATTCTGCGACAAATGAGGAGGTTTTCAAAAGAGAGGGCCGAGAAAAGAGAAACGGTTCTCCGTCACAATGCACCAGGTGTGGTGACCATGGGAATGGCAACAGGAGGGAGCCCATTTCGCAGGCTTGAAACGCTACGTGAATAAAAGACAGAACAAATTGCGGCGAGATCAATGGACCGTGTCTCCAAGGACACATTTACAGTTTTCAAATTGCAGCCTGGTGGAGTGGACTGAAAGGGGTTTTGTGCTGTGGATATTATTATGTTTTTGCATCAAAATTGTCTATTTATTCTTTTTGTCTATATATTTCTGATCTGTAACAACTTATCAAACATTCACATGCACAACAGAGGTGGACACACACACAGATGTTCCAGCTGGAAAATATGAGCACAGCCACATACTGAGGACCAATCTGAACTGTTAACACGACCTGCTGTGGAGAAGTCACACCTGCCTCACCACATGATTATGCATGACTTCCCCCCTCGGAGCGGCTCGTCTGCTCCTGCAACAAATAACACCGCCATTGACCTGTACTGTACGTGTATTGTCTGGATGTAAACGCGGTGGAGATATGCCACGGGCATTTCTGTCGCAGGGTAACGCGTGGCTGCAAACCACACGTGCTAAACATCTGTCAGGGGAAAAAAAAAAAAAGAGTGTGATGATTTTCAAAGGCCACAATTACAGCGTGCAAAGCTCCACGCTGACTGACAGAATAGTCTGCAGTTGGTCCAACAATATTTTAATATTTATTATTTATTTTTCATTTTATGAATTAAAACCATTTCAGGGGCACACGGTGGTGTAGTGGCTGGCACTGTTGACCATGGGCCTTGGAGTTTGCACGTTTTTCCCCTGTGTGTGTCGGTTTTTTCAGATTTCCTCCCACAGTGGTTGATTGGACATTGAACGGAGCCTCTGTTCAATGACCTCTGACATCAGCTTGGATTTGACCCCAATGCAATGAATGAATGAATGAATGAATGAATGAATGAATGAATGAATGAATGAAAACCATTTCGTAGAGATGGTTATCAGCTAGTACAGGCAGGGGAATAGAAATATGTGGTAAGAACAACAAACGAAAAGCTTTTATATTCATGGTTCTGTTAATAAAAGGAAAGAAAATTACATTTTGTCATAAAACATTAACAATATGATAAATTATCTGGGTGTTTTAATGCTGTGTTCCATTTATATCAGATGTTTGAAGTCAGAACTGACGTCAATCCCCAAGTGGACCATGTTCCAGTAGAGAACTTGGAAAAACAATGGATGGAAACATATCTTGGGTTAATCTGGCATTGAGGCATTGTTCACACGTATGTTAAACGTCTACTTTACATCGGACTAAGCCCATTAAACAGTTCTCTTTCCTAAGTCAATTAAAATCGTACTAAAAACAATTCCTTTGATGAGATTATTTTTCTTCTACTGAGCATGAGAAGGAGAGGAAATTGACAGAACCAATGTTTCAAGTGAACAGAGGAACTAAAAGCAGCCTTTTTAAGAGATAAATGTGCAGCCGTGTGTTTAGAAAATACTGCTTTTGTTTGTCTCCACTGCTTTTGCAAGACTGCACCTGCGTCACCTCCACAGTAACACAAAGTAAACGCCGACTTGTCAATAAACATTGCAGACTACATGCACCATACTACATTAATATGCAAATTGGAGCCAGAGCTGTGATCATGATGCTTTACTGATCCACTTATTAAATTAATTTCTACAAAGCCAGCAGCAGGAGCTGCTGAGGTAGTCAATGTCTCTCTCTCTTAGTGTCCTGTCTTTTGGGGCATATTAATGAGCCTCTATCAATTTTGCATTCATCACAGCAGGAGGTGGAGGGGACAGAAGATGCTGGCATCGCCAAACGCTGTGGCAGGCCGTCCTCGCTCTGCAGTCACAGCCACTCACAGCATCGTCCATCACCACAGCGACCGAGGGGACAACAGAGGGAGCAGGGTGTCCGTCATCACTCTGCTGCTGCTGCTGCTGCTGCTGCTGCTGCTGCTGCTGCTGCATGCACAGCTCAAGTTGTTGCAGTGACAGCAACAGGTGATGTCACACGGCAGCCAGAGTGCTGCAGTCTCTCGAGGAGCAAGCGCTACTGTCAGAGCGCTGAACTCCAGAGCAGCAGAATGCAATTCGGTGAGAAACACAATACACACAATAGACAAGTCCCACTGGATGGACAGGGACGCTGTGCAACAGGAAAATGAAACACACACCCTGTTGTTTTCTTTCCAGTGTCAGTAATTCTGACACTTTAACCCTATAAAATATCCAGGGATCTGATACCTGTGCATTTTTGTGATATTATATTTGACCTGGCTCAGGTTAAAGGTCCATTGTGTATCATTTAGGGAAGGTTTATTAGCTAAAATGTTTGTACATCAGACTTGAAAGTATTTTAAATTACAAATGTTGAACTTGTAACTCGAATCTTTTAAAAATTGATACCAAAAATGTTTATTCACCTATTTAGTATTTGATTATGTTACAGTAATTTTCGTGAATAAATGATCTTAGATTATCTCAGAAATGTTCATACCTTTATTTTACTTGGAAGTCACACAGAGTCAGATTAAAATCTAGAGCTCGCCAATGCATATTTGTGGGATATACCATGTTTGATGGGAAATGGAGGCGTGAGAAGAGGAGTCCTTCATTTGCTGGGATCTGCAGTTCCACCGTGAGATGACAGTAATTCTCTACACTGGAACTTTAAACCTTTTGAAAAGTAAATCTCATATGAAGTAGATATGACTGTCTATTTTGAGAATCGTCACTGAAAACGAACACAAATACACACATCGAAGAATGAACAACTTCCTTTAAATAGCTGTTAATTAAAAAAATGTATGAAAAAGTGCTTAATCACTTTTGGACAACACCAGTGTGTCTCCAAACTAAAGTCGTTGTCATTTCACTAGAGGGACTTTACAATGTAAAATTATAAAAACGACATTTTTAGTTAGCTATAGCTAATGCTACAGTACTGGAAATCACCTCTAAAAACAATATCTACTACTGGGAGTTCAGCTCAACTTCTCTTTTGGACCAGCTGAGAAGAAGTTTTTTCCAAAAAAAAGAAAAGTATCACCTGCATGAAGAGACATTTAGACTTTAAAAACGTGGTATCAGATCCCGGCGTACGTTTGAGTTGCCAGTGAATGTAACTTCCAAAAGTGAGACCAACAAACAGTGAACTGCCAACTCGGAGGTTTCCTGCAGCCAACTGTTTGTTTAACTGCCTTCTTTTCATTCGTAACTGAAGTGACCTTATGGCAAGAGCCAATGTAACGGGACATTAGAAACCGAGCAAGCATTTAGGAAAGCGCAAGGCCACAGGGAACACTGGAGACGGATGTGTGAAGAGGTGAAGAGGGTGGAGGCACCTAACGGAGAGGAAAGAGTGGCCAACGATGAGAGCACTGTTGGGGCTGACGGTGTCAATGGTCACGTTTGTGTGATGAAAAGGGGAATGGGGAGGAATTTCAGTGGCAAGGAAGTGGATTTGTGAGTGGTTATTCTGCGTGAGCACGAGTGAGGAAATGTGGAAGAACAAAAATGGCCGGCAGCTCCTCTCGAGTCCCCAGAGCATGCAGTTCTCTGCCACGGTGATAACTTGTATTTCTAATACAGCACCTCAGTCCGCTGAGGCATGAATTTCGCACGGCTCCGTGTCCCCACTGCGTCGTTTGCCCACACTGCCAGATATGAGCAAAGAGGTGCCGGCTGGGCGACACGGTCAGCCCGAGTCTGGGGCTCGGCTGATAAGAATGAGGTGGAGGAGGTCACTGAGCTCGCCGTGTTGAGACATCACCGCCGGTCAATTCAATTTCCTTAAGGACACACGAGCCCAAACGCAATCAGAAAATTTCATATCACAGCCGGGCTCCTCTTGCCCTTTCCCCGATCTCATCGGGAGGAGAAAGGGGGGCAGGAGGTAGGAATGAGTGAAAAGAAAGTGAAAGAGGGGTGGGAACTTTGGAGGGTAACGCAGCAGCCCAGAACATTTTAATTTCCTCACAGCGTTTCTGTAACCAGTGATTAAGCACCAGCTCATCTCAAGAGGACACGGGGAGGAGGAGGAGGAACATCAGAGAGCACATTCACAAACAGATTCAGCAAAGGTTTCGCACTCAGACAAACAGGCTAACGCTGTCGGATGCCGGGCTCTGTGAAAGAGAAGAAACTGCCTCTCCCCGGCGCTTTAATTATTCATCCCAGCATGTGCTCGACTTTCTGAGAGGAGTGGGAGCAGAAAACACACACACAGGCCACCCAGTGGATTAAACAGCGCGCCAGCTGCGACAGAGGATACGGCGACAAAGACACCCGACTTCCCTGTGATGCAGAGGAAGAAAGAGCTGAGGATGAAACGTGAGGGGGGGGAAGAGCAGAGGGAAGGACAGAGTAAACAAAAGCAGCAAAATTGAGACTCAGAAGGTCACATGTGGACACCCGCAGGCCTGGAGCAAAATAAAACATTTACAGTTTACATCACCGACTGCTCAGACCAAAAGAGTGAAGATGTGGTTTTTCTGGAAACACCCAATTTTAGACCAAATCCCCTTAAATTCTTCATGAAGATGCAGAATCACACAAAGTCGATTCCTCTCGCTGCATTTCCACGCAATGAAGTCCAAATATGGTTGTGGGTAATGCCAGCTACAAAAGGACAACATTTTTGAGCCACATCAGACATTTGAATCGCTCACCCTTACCTTACGAAATTCCAGTTTTCCCCTTAAAGACAACTGGTCTAAAACAAACTGGTCCAAAGCTGCGGGATTTTATTTTGGAGGGAAATTGTATGTGCCCTTATCCCAGCATTCAAGCACTGTAGCAGGGAATCCATTTGGGTTGGATGCCCCCATTTCAGCTTTCTGGTTGTATGTTAGCCATTTACCCTTTAACCTATTACGTCACAGACCAAAACACCATTAGCCAGTGGCTAGTTGGTAGCATGTCGAGCACCATCTGTGACCTTTAAAACAATCCTTGAGCTGGAACAGCATAAAATCAGGCGCCTCATCAGCCCAAAAGTCTGGATTTTCTCATGGTTTTCTGGGTGTCGTCTGTTTCTTTGTAGCACCTTCTTTCGATTATTTCCAGGTCAAAGCTGGAACATTCGGGAACCGAGGAACATTCGCAGCGCGAGTTATGTAAACGCGCTGTCTGATTGTTGTCGTTTGGATGAGTCAACATTGCAGGCCAAACTATCCGCTTTGAATCCGGTCTTTGCAAAATGGGAATAAAAAAAATCTTCCCTTAAATGATCCAATTTGCAGAGCAACTTTTGAAACATTAAAAATATTACAATCATTTCAATTTAGTTATAAAAGTGAAACTTTTACATTTTTATTTCACATTATTTACTTATCTCAAAGCCCGCCTGCAGAACATTCACTAGCCACACATAGATGTATAAATATTACCATGATGCAGTATTTGGATCTATAAAAATGAAACCAATGCATAAGAGCTTGAATCCTTTATTCTCCTGAATGGCCACTACAGGGAAACTGCTCGGAGTTTTTGTGGCACAATTTTGGCCTAAAAGAAATAAGTTAAAGACAAATAAACCTGATGAATATTTTGAGTGGCTGCATTGCTCTTTCTCAGAAAAATCTCCAAATCTCAGCAGTTGCTAATAAACTGCTGCAGGAACAAACACATTCGCTACGTTTGTTGATGTTTATGTATTTATATTTAATGGAACTTACCGTGGAGTCTTTAATGGCTTTACTTCCGTCACACACGTTCACCCCAAAGAGGTCGAGAAAATCATCACAGCTTTTTCATTTCTAATATGGATGACACTAAATTGATGAGACAGATATAGTGTTTTTTCAAAAAAAAAAAAAAATACAGGAGCCCTGTCATTATTTCTGGACAAGAAAAATGAGAAAATGTATTTTCACTCCCTATCTTTATATACTGCTGTGCCAAAAATAAAGATTTCATTTGCCATACATTCAAATTAAATCGGGGACTTTTTCCTCGTTTTAGTAGCTGCAAGATAAATGTAAGTGAATAAACAATGAATGGAAAAATTAAATAAAGAAAAACAGTTTTGGGGCCAGGCTGCAATGGAAGAGATGTAAGTATAAAAGAAATGTCACAAACTGTGAAGACAGATTAGCACACAAAAACAGCACAAGGTCTAGTGTGAGTCCAGACTGTGGAAAACCACTTAAAATCTCACCAACGCATCAACCTGGGGTGACACACAGTCACACAATAAAAGATGGATTCAATATGGAGAATCAACGACTCTGCTTCCCTACTGAACACAGTCGAATAACGGACAAAAGGAAAAAATAAACAGTAAAAATGTGCCTTAAAATTAGATCAGGGAAAGGATAACCATATATAAACATTACCTGGCCACTTTATTAGGTACACAAGACACCCAATAGTAATAAATGATGATAAACCGTGTCTATTATAGCACTTGCCCATGTTACAAAGTGCTCAAACAAAGTAAAACAAAACAAAAAGCCTAAACAATCAGTTGAATAATCTTGTGTAAGATTAGAAAATAAAGCAGGTGTCATGTGATGTAGCAGCTCATCTGCTTCAAAGTTTGTCATTGTTCAGACATGGTCCACTCCTGGTTGTAATGAGCGGTTGTTTGAGTTATTGCAAACCGGGCCTGTCATTCTCGTCCGACCTCTGCCACCGAACAGACATTTCTCTTCCAGAGAACCGCTGCTCACTGGATATATCCTCTTTTTCTGACCACTCTCTGTTAAACCCTAGAGACGTTTGAGCGCGTGAAAATCCCAGTGGATCAGCAGTTTCTGGAAAAGTTTGTCACCAACAACCACGTAACTCTCAAAGTCACTTAAATTACTTTTCTTTCACTTTCCGATGCTTGATTTGAACTTCAGCAGCTCGTCTTTACTACGGCTCCCAAATACACTGAGTTGCTGCCATGTAGTTAGATATTTGCTTCACAAGCAGTTGAACGGGTGTACCTAATAAATTGGACATGAGAGCACAAGCTTGGAAAGATCACTATGTGTGTTATTTTTTTGTTTGCTTGTGTCTTTGAATGTACACAGCTATATGTGTCTAGGTTTTGGCAGGAACAGGAAGTGTGATTAAGCACAATCTACCTAGTTAACATCGCATTGAGAATTACGATGCAAAACACATATTTTAAACTTAAAATGCAGATAGACTGAATGGACGCCTCCCCGGTTATTCATTATTCAATAAATCATGTGGCTTTAGTTAATTCTGTCGTTAGTAAATCAATAATCTGTGGGATTTACTCAGACAGCACAGAAAAGCAGCTCACGCCAGTGAGTGGCTGATCCGAAAGTTGAAATCAGATGCAGAGAGAGAGAGAAAGTGCAAATAAGTCGTTTGTTGCCGTGGCAAATTCATCAGCGCTGAGACGGCCGAGCGAGAGATGAGAGGGGATAAAAAGGTTGTGATGAGCGGGGCTGAGCGAGAGAAGAGCGGCTGATGAAATGACTGGAGTGTTTGGAAGTAGAGAAAGGCGAGCGAGTCGCTCATAATCAAAGGCCATGGAATCAAAAGCAATCACAGCGCGTCTGCTTATTTAGGACGATTAGAAAAGGGGAAAAAACATAAAAAAAAATAAAAGATTCAGTGGTGCAAATCAGCAAGGACATTTGTCTGAATGCTTCCCTTCAGCCACGGTTGCTGTCATTCTGTGTGTGCAGCGTCTCACCCACCAGTGTCACAGACAGATGGCGAAAGGTCGCCAAAGGCCGAAAGAAGCAACTCAGACGAATATAAAATGAGGCAGGAATCGCGTGATAATGGTCATATCAAGATAAATCATGTAACAATACAGCAAAACATCTCAGAGGAAGTGCAGCCTTTCACTGCTGTCTGTCATTATACCGTAGTCAATGTCTTTTCCTCATGAAATAATGTCCAATTTACCCTTCATTCCTGTGATGAGCGCCACCTTCGGGACTCAAAACAAAGAGGAAACTGTTATTTCCAAGTAGTAGACTTTGGAATGCTTTACTGCTCACATTGCACCACCTAAGTTGTATCCACTCTTTTAAAAAGCGGCTGAAAATCTTTTTAAACAAGTTTTCAGCTGAACGAGGGTTTTGTATGATTGTCTGTTTTTTTTGTGTATTTTATTGCTGCTCTGTATTTTGGTTATTCTCATTATTTTATTCTGTTTTATTGTGAAGCACTTTGTGATTTTGCATCTGTGATAAGGTGCTATATACACAAAATTTACTTTATTTACCGTATTTTCTAGATTAAAACAATGACATTACACTAATGCATCATTGCATCATCGCACTAATGCATCATATGTATATATTTAAAAACAAATTGTGGAAAATGGCGACAAGAAACTAAACATGGTACATGCTTAAAGGTTTTGTGTGTGTGTGTGACATAAAGAAGGGTTTAATGGCAGAAAATCAATATACTACCTATGAATACCTCTATGTTTGTTCAAGTGTATAATGGCTTTAAAAAGAACATTTTGTTTTATTTAGCCTTAGAATAAGAATATGTATTTAAGGGACAGAATCTTGCCTAATGGAGGTGGTTATCTTGTGCCGCCATGTTGCTATAGCAACACAAATGGACAAACCAGTGTGTGCTTTGCATTTTGAGGTGGTATTATTATTTCATAAATAAAACGACCTTCCTCGACGCCCTTGGCGCCAGGACGGGTTTAATGGAGGAGTCCTCATTTTTGATCTCACCATCAGATGTCGCTGTTTCTTACACACTGGCCCTTGGAACCTTTCCTGCATTGTAAACATTGTTCTAAAATGAGTTATGCGGATGTCAAACTTAAAAAAATGACAAATAATGGCGATTCCAATAGCCAACTGACTCGTAAGGTCATTTAAGCAATAATATTTTTTTTGATATACAGTAGATAATAGAAAGTGTTTGTCTCTCAGCAGCTATTTTAGTAGTGAGCCCTGAGGGATTCAATGTATCCCTCTGTGCACAGCCTCCGTTTAATTCTTTAATCAGTCAATAAACACTCTTGGTAACTTCTGCCGACACTGACTGTGGAACATCGCAGCATCTTTGGCTGTATCTACTTATTGCAAGCCGTTAAGAGACTGAAATAACATTTGGGCGAACATAAACGCTGACACAGTAAAGGCCAATATCAGCCAATAGTTATTAGCTAAGCTAAGCTCAATCTTCTCCCAGTCTCAGTCACTAACACTCTGAAGTATGTAGGACACCAAGTGACAACAATTATGTAGATCAGTGTGTTCCTCGTTCCAGCGAGAGGGGGAAAACATCGACGGAGACGAGGGAGACGGGAAGCAGACACAAACTCAAACAACGTTCCTCTGAGGAGAATCTCTGGAGCTTTATTAGCAGACTTCAGCAGCAACAGCTCAATCACGTGGAAGCAAACGCCGTGGCACAGGTTCTCCCTCATCTGTCTCTCTTTCTCGGCCCAGACCTCCCTCGCCCTCCCCACTCTTCCTGTCATCTTCTTCTGCGCTTCCTGACGCCTTCCTTCACTCCTGCATGGCTTGCCCTCTGACTGACTGCCTCGTGCGCTCTAAGATGTTACCCAGAATGCAGCAAAGCGAAAAGAGGGAGACGGAAAGGCAAAAAAATGGGATGACGGGAATGAAAGTGGGCCTTTTTTTCTTAAAAAACCAACAGGAGGGGAAAGATAGAGAGAGAGAGGTGAGAGAGGTGAGAGAGACGTCGTAAGAATCACAGAGGAGCTGTCATTCTGAGGACTTAACAAAAATAAAAGAGAGACAGCCAGCGGGAGAGCATTCATCCCGAATCACAGCCCCAACACTCTTGCCTATCTTCAACTGCAGTAAAACGCGGCACCTGACAGCAGATGAAAGCAGGTTCAGCAGCAGGGGGGCCTCACATGTTTCCTCCACACGTGTCTCTCGCATGCATGAAAAAGTGTCGACAGCTGCTGACGCGCAACCAAAGCAGTTTGCAAACGCGATGTATAGTTAAAGCTCAAGCGTCATTTGCGCCGAGTTCAGTCGGACGCCGCCTCGAGCCGACACGTTCCCTCGTCTCGCTCGCATGTTCAGGAGAGTCATGAGAGACGAGACGGCCGTCGAACTTTTAAACGTGCAGCGGCGTCCCGTCCATACGGGAACGTGAATGTACACGCGCGCACGTGAAAAGCGCTCTCATGTTAGAGTGAGAGATTCAGGTCGTCCTGATGGAGGAGAAGGTTGCTTTCCAAAAAAGGCTGCCACATCAGAGCATGACGCTGGCTATTTAATCACCGCTCTGTCGCCCACGCGTTTAAAAAGAGACATGACATTATTGGGACACGCGTCGCAGAAAAACAAAGGCGTTCCCACGAAGCGCGGTGAGGGTGGGGGGTGACGGTCTGTCTGAATATTATTCATTCATTGACGGAGGAGCTTTAACTACTTTAAAAAGTAGGCAGCATATGAGCTACTGTATAAGCAAATAACATGGGTGTGGCTTGGAATTACGCCGCACTCACGTAGTTGTTCCCTTAAAAGGTCACATAGAATGGTCTTTTTGAAGCAAAAATCGAAATTACTGAGATAAATTAAATGATATTAATGGTCAAAACCCTCATAGTCTCTTCAGATTAAGCCAGATTATTGCTGCTCTCTGCCAGCCTCTGAACAGGCACTCTGTTTCTGAGCGAATGCCCGCCCCCCAGAACACTGAGTCTCCTGTGATTGGCCAGCTACCAGCTGACTGACAGACGCCGTGCTTCTTCTTCTTCTTCTTCAGGTTGAATGTTCACGCCCATGACCGGGAGTAGCTGTTGGGGGAGGGTTCGTTGCGCGGCAAATGTGCTAGTTACGTAACTAAACTGGACTTGCTCGAGCGCTGGTAAACAGAGAAGCCCTTCTTTCTCAGGAGTGGCTGAAGTGTTTATTGTGACACTTTAGTGATGTTTAGATACAGGAAGGACACGGGGACACACCAAAAAACATCAGAAATTTGATTTTCCACTGAATTCACGCCCATGACCGGGAGTAGCTGTTGGGGGAGGGTTCGTTGCGCGGCAAATGTGCTAGTTACGTAACTAAACTGGACTTTTCAAAACCGCTTGCTCGAGCGCTGGTAAACAGAGAAGCCCTTCTTTCTCAGAAGTGGCTGAAGTGTTTATTGTGACACTTTAGTGATGTTTAGATACGGGAAGGACACGGGGACACACCAAAAAACATCAGAAATTTGATTTTCCACTGAATGTCCTCTTTAAATAGTGGATGGGACACTGTTATTGGAAGTTAACTTTATTGCAATAGTTGCCAATATTGCTAAATTCTTGATGACTATTGAGTGCACTTTGGCTGTGGTCTGTATTTACACTCGCTCATCTTCTACCATTTATTCCTCCACATGAGGGTCGTTGGTGCCAATCCCATCGGACACAGGGCAAAAGGCCGGGCTCACACCCGTCACACGTCACCAGTCCATCGCAGGGACACACATAGAGACAAACAACCATCTACCGTTTGACCGAAATTGTGCAGCGCACAAGTTTGAAAGGTGCCACATACAATGTGAGTAAAGCAAATCAGCGTACCCCACAACGCATTTCTGCAGCAAGGACGGTTTTAAGGACAGTTTCAGTTGACACGTTCAGATTCTTCATTTTCAGAGAATCAAAACACTAAGGAGAAAAAATTTTGAAGTCCACATGAACCTTTTTTTATGTTTTATTTTTATAATACGTTCGTATCACAACAAAAACTACTTTTTGTGCTGTACTTGATGAAACCAAAATGAACACAAACAATGGTGACATAAGACTTTTCACATTGGGCAGTGAAGAACAAGCTTCACCTCCACTTACAGGTACAGTTTGCCGCTTCTGCACCAAAGTTAGAAGTGAACGAATAAACAAGGCAATTGACATCTTTCTCGTGCAATAGCATGTTCTTTCTCTTTTATTTTTGAGCTTTAAGAGCTTCCTGTCACAGCAAAGCCACTCTTGGAGTTCTGACGACAAATTACAGATTGGGCATATTAACATCAGAGTGTAATACACAACATTTCCTGACAGATTAGGCTATTTATGGTACACTGTCAGCCAATGATGCAGAGGGCACTGAGTGGTAAAAAAATGAACTAGGTGAAAAACATGTTTTTCCTGTAATACATAATAATTAACTTAGATGAAATTAACATTTTTGCTTCAGATAAACCAAATTCAGTTACGTGGAACCTGTTGACGAAATAAATTTACTTAAAGTCAATGTCAATACATATATACAGTATATATATATATATATATACACATACACACACAGTACAGTACACAGTATACAGAGTGTCAATTTAGAGTGTCCAGGTAACCTCTGCATGTTTTTGGACTGTGGTAGGACACGGAGAAGCCATAGAAAAACCAACAGGTCAATTAAGCAGCTTATATTAATGGAAATGGACATGCTTCATGTTGGAACAGAAAAAGACTGTGTGCCTGTCAGGTTCGGGTCAGGCTCAATTAGTGCCCTCGCTCAGGTTCTGACAGGAAAATGCTGCCCGAGCTGCCGCACTTTAATCAACACACCAGATCTGTTTACATTGCAGTTCACCAACAAGCTCCTCGACTGCACCACTACCATCTAATTACAGGCTGGATTTTCCGTTAACAACACCTCTTTAAATAGGGTTTGTCCCACTTTCTGTATGTACACTGTATCTGTTAGTTTGCAGACATGCATACGTCCAGATGAAGCATGATCCAGTGGACAACAGGCGCTGTGACTCCAGGGACTGTATGGATTTAATTACCTTCCCAGCTGCCCTGTTTTCCTCATGCACATCAGGTTTTGCATGAATTCACACCACACAGACATAATTTCACACACACACACACACACATACATATATACATATATATATATATATATACATAATTATGTGATTTTCAAAAACCCTTTTGTTTCATTTCTCTTTCCTTTGTCCAAACAAGTTTGCAGCTCAAATAATGGAAAGGATACCATATCAAAAAGAAAACAAGAGAGGAGGTGACAGTAATTAGAAAAACAAATGCAAGGTCATACCATTACCAAACACTCGGGCAACTTTTAATTAAATGTAGTCATAAATAATAGATGGAAAAGAACTCTGAAATTCTACCTTTGTGTTGTAGTCAGTGAAACCAAAATGGGTGCAAATAGTAATAGTGATGTAAGGCTTCTTACACCAGGCAGTGAAGAACAAAACCTATAGCTCTACTTATGATGCTTTTACAGCACATTAGCCAGTAAACATGAAACAAGACCAATTACTCCCCCCCCCCCCCCCCCCCCCCCCTGAAACAAGACCAATTACTCCCCCCCCCCCCCCACCGCCAGCAGACAACATGGTCTTTCTGTTTCTTTGTCTCGATGAATTATGTTTGATGCCATAAAGATAAGGTGGCGATACATTACAAAGGAGCCGTTGAGGAGGGCAGAGGTGCGTCCAGTGTCTGAAGTTATTACAGAGCAGTGAATGCATCCTGAACACGGACACTTGAAGATGGCCATGAAATATATTCCACCACAAAGTGAAGTAGAAAAGAGGGGAGGAAGCCCAAAGTTCTTGTGGCACAGATGGTTCCACATTTACCAGAATCAAATCAAAGCAAAGACACCGAGGGAGTCGCAGCCGATCAGAAAAGAATCAGGCGCAAACTTACAGGTCGTACAGGAGGCGTTGAAGCTTCATGTGCCATCATCAGACAGTACTGTGTGGGGCTCAATGACAGAGCCACACTTTGGCTAATTTCAGATTATTCAGATTGGGTTAGTCATCTTGATGTCACTCAGATTAGTTTTTTTATTATTAAAAATTAAAAAATATTATTATTATTTTAAATTTTTTTCAGGGCTATGTGGACACCAAAATGTGATTGTCAATTCTGATTTTTAAAACAGATTTGTGTGACTTTAGTATATTGTCCTAAATATTACATATACATATACATATATATATATACACACACACACACATATATATATGCACTGTGTGTGTGTATATATATATATATATATATATATATATATATATATATATATATATATATATTTTATATGGAAAAAAAATGGACAAAAGTATTTGGACGCCTAACCATTACACCAAGAAGGACTGTAATGACGTATTCAAATACATATAGAGTATTATAATATAGAGTATCCAACTTTTGCAGATATAATAGCTTTTGCAATAATTGGAAGCCGTTCCTCAGGCACTGATGTTGGACAATCTCTGTTCCACTTCATCCCAAAGGTGCTCTGTTTGGGCCAGTCAAGTTCTTCCACGCCGTGCTTTGTTCACTGGGACAGAGTCGTGTTGGGACAGTTAAGGGACTTCCTCAAACTGTTGCCACAAAGTCGGAAGCCCAGACAGCATTGTCCAAAATGTCTTGGTATGCTGAAGCGTTAAGGCAGTCCTTCATTGGAGATAAGGAGATGTGACCAAAGCCTGAATTCAGTAATTAACAAGTGTGGTCAAATACTTTTAGCAATAGATAGATAGATAGATAAACTGATTGACTGATGGTCAGAACTCATGCAGTTTTCTCTGGCAGTGCAGCAAAGACAAATGACAAAAGAAGAGAGTGTCGTCGCCTAGAGTTAAATCCCCCCCATCAATTCACTGCGGTGGCTTCCATTTGTGACCTACAGTATCTCCGGCTCATGTGCCGAGCGGTCCCTCAGTACTGAAGCGTGAAGAGTGATTTCTCAGAGGGGAGGCACAGTTGCGTGAAAGTCCAATGCGGAAGCTTGTACTTGTAAATGTGAAACATTTTAATCGAACAGTGCGGCTGGAGCTGTGACTGTAGCCATGTGCATCTTCCTCAGTGGCAACTGGATAATTTTAGGTTGAATGCTGCCTGCCAAAACTGAGTACTGGGAGAAGAAATTAACACATTAACCTGAGTGTTATCTTTTCATCACTGCCCAGTTATTGGATAGGGGAGGGAGGGCAGATTCTATTCTTCGACACTGCAGTGTGTGTGTGGGGTTTTCACACGTCTGTTTCTATACAACCCTGAAAACACACCACACTTGGATTAAAAAAAACAGTAGTAAGTGTAGTTTCAGCAAGTGCAGAAAGAGAAATATATGTAATACCATTGGCAGTGAAGCAGAGCAATAACTGCTTACCCAGCTCTCAAGGTATATTGTTCAAAGAAGCTGTAAAATGAAGCTATATTGTAAAAGAAATAGCTATAATTGGGCTCTCTACCCATTTCTGTCTCAGTTCTAAAATGGTGGACAGCCAGACCCTCAGTGAAGCAATTTGTGCCAACATCAGTTGGAGCATCAACGGGGGGGAATAGACTTATAATGAAGCACAAACACAAACAAGAACCTCCGGCAACCAAATACAAACGCATGTGATTTTATACTTTCATTTTACCCCATTGTCACTAGTACTACTTTTGTTTTAGGCGCGTTTTCTGCGAGATCATTTGGCAAATATTGCTTGTCGTGGAACCGCCGAGGCTTGTTTGAATATCAATTTGGTGTATGGAGCGAGGTAATAAAGAGCGCAGAGGAGAGGAGGAAATGTAAGGTATTGAAGGGCAAGTTCAATCACTCATAGATGAGAGTCATTTGTCTCAGTCTGAGGGGCACCCACTCAATTATTCTTTAACTTTAGCTTTGAAGCAGAGCAAGTAGCGATTCATTTCACATTACGCCGCGTCAGGAGTGCAGACAATGAATAAAGTGGTCGCTCAAAAGCCTCAGCAAGAAAGGTACAAATCTTAATCATCTAAGACTAAAAAGATTAATTTCCTACCACCGTATATGGTCACAAATGCTAAATTCTCACGGTGAAACCTTAAGAAAGTGAAAGTGACAAACAGGCTTCATGTGATGAGAAGACGGCAAAATATTTGGCGTTTGTAATATTTCCCTAAATATTAAAAAAACACTAACACAAAATATCAACATTACTATCATAACTGTAAAGTTTCTAACTTAAATTTGGCCAAATTTGTTACAACCCAATGGTTACATTCCGGTAGTTTATGTTTAGGCAATTACTTCCAGACTGATAAAACCTTCAGTCTTTGACCTGCAACCAACAAAATCCATTCACTTCATCTTTAAGACCAAATGAATGTTTTTACAAAAGTTGGAGTTTTTACAAACGTTTTTGAAGGTCACAGTGGCCTTGACCTTCAACCGCCAAAATCTAATCAGTCCATGTGAATGTGTGCACCAAATTTGAAAGGATTCCCTGAAGGTGTATGTGTAATACTGAGCTTACAAGACAATATAAAATGCCTTTTGTGATTTCATAGACATCGTCACTTCTCAAAATTCTTTATAGTTTTTTTTTTTTTACCAAATTTGAAAAAAATCCACTCAAGATGTCGATAAGACGAAATTAGTCAATTTTAATCGAAATTTAAACAGGTAATTGTCTGGAGGTGCAATGTTGTGTTTAGATGACAAAAAATGTTTTGTTATCTTTTCTGACATCACAGAAATGTTGAACTTTGACAAACACCATTGATATTTGAATCCAAGTGAATATTTTTAGCCAAAGTTGCCGAACATTTCAGACTATTTTTAATCAGTACATCTTTGAGTCCAAGTGAACGTTGGTACCAAATGTAAACTGGAGTCATTAGAGGTACAAATTCAAGTTTTTTTTGATCTAACAAAACCTCAAAACATGTATATTTGAATCCAAATGAACATTTTGAAGAAAAGTCAAGACTTTCCAAAGATGTTTGTGTTCACAAATTCAAAACACATTTTCATACGGCCACAGTGGCCCTGACCTGCAACCACATTCATCCGTGTCACTTTATCCAAGCCCAAGTAAATGTCCATAACAAACTTTGACTAATAAATTCATTAAATCCACGTGAAAACAAACAAATTTCCTAATGGTTTTCTTGAGATGGGATGTATTGGCAGGAAACTCAGCAATCCAAAAAAATCAGGCCACTTGCTCCTGTTGGCATAAAAGCACAATAAAAATGTCAAGAAAAAAAAAATCAGAAGACATCATATGATGATGGGCTTTTTTTTTTTTCCAAGTGTGTTTTAAAGTTATGCTCTGAAAACAAGAAGATGGACTGACACTATACTTCCCCATCATGCCGCGAGGATAAACAGCAGGCAACTAAGAAAGATTCTCTCAGATGTGAATTTATCACTTCAAGTGTGTCGGGCGAGCCAGGGTTGCATCAGCGCGCATGTTATAACAAAATGACAAGCTCATGACAAAAGTGGTCACGTCAGAAATCCATTTTGGGTTTTACATAAGGAGCTGTCAGGAGTTATTCGGAGCCTGACCAAAAAAAAAAATCGTCTTCTGTCCTTTTAATATGCAGCGAGCACAACGTAAACATACATCAGATAAACACGAGAAGGAAGTGCAGTAAAATGTATTGTGGCTCCCTGGGGCTGGCGGATCTCCGCTGCCACAAAAGACAAGGAGAAAAGTGAGGGTTTATTTTCCCCACAGAAGTGAGTCATGCCATTTCAGAGGCTGGAGACACACAGCAACAGCAGTTTTCTACCGGGTAATGTAAGTCCAGGCGAGTTTGTGTGCACGAGAATGATTTGTTCTTACTGGATGTGTGCATTTGCCAGCTGCTGGTGTGCGTGCAGGAACGGGAAAGGGTCTGTCCGACGAACCCCCATGTGATGGAGCAGCTGTCGAGGCTTTTAACAGCCATTTGTTATTTTGAGGAATCACAATGAAATCCGGAAATAACTACGGCAGGTACAGAGAGACCATGTCCTTTTCCTGTAAAGTCTCTTTTTTTTTCTTACCATTTCAAACAAAGCTCTTGTTCAGGTTGACCTTTTTTTCACCCCCTAAATGTTTCCTTGGGTTTGTGCCCAATTCCACTAATGGCTCCACTAGCTCCAATCTAAAGAAGATGGAGCAACTCTTCCATAGACCTCTCCGCCCATTATAAAAAAGCAATTAATATAAGGTCCAGTGCCGAAATGTGAAAGGAGCTAATTTAGTATAAGAAAGAAAAGGCTGAGATATTTTCTGCAGAAAAACAGTGGGCAATGGCAGAATGAGGTTAGGGGCTAGAGGAGCATTTATTTTTCAGTTTTTCTTTGCAGCATTTTCCCATCAGTTATTTAGGATACAAAGGCCCGACGTTAAGCATTTCCAGACATAAATTCCACAGGATAAAGAGTTTGTTGTTCACTTTAGACAAATGCAGTCATACATGACTGTCATCTGTGTACTGCCCTCTGTTAATTCCAGTTTTATCCCAGACGGTTGGGAACTTTTAAGTCTATCTTTGGTCCAACTGAACGCATACATGCAGTGGTAATTCAACGACCAATCACAGTGTCCGGGTTTGTTAGTCCAACTTTGAGAAATTGTATTTAGCACCATTTCATTTGGTGCTTACATGTCAGAAAGAAATCACTTTTTGTCAAGTCACGTAAATGTAAGGATTGTTTCATCTAGAGTAAGAGTTAAATAAAAGGTTTTAAAGAAATAATAATCATTAAACCCAATTTTATGTTATGTTATGTTTTTTTTTTTTTTTAAGTTGCGACGTGTAACCTCACTGATACAGTTCCTTTCCCGTTACCATTTCAAAATAAAAGTCTGGCTGTGTGTAACAAGTTAAATTCTATTATTGTGAAGGTGTGAAACTGGACTGTTTGGCATTATGTAGTTTTTTTTTTTGTTTGTTTTTTTTTATAAATCAGATTTTTAACCAACTCTTGTGTAAAAAAGTATTTAAATGTCCACTAAAAATGTGACCTTCATTCACCCGAGGTAACCTTTGAGGACATTGCAGGCCAGATAAAACTGGTTTGTGGGTCACACCTGGTCCTTTTGTTGCCCATGTGTAATATAGAGGGTGAGGTCCACGTAAGAGTAAGCACACAAGTATGAAAAATAGAGTCCTGTAATTACACCCACTTAAGTTGTGTTGCAGCTGCATGGGATTGGAGGGTCAGGGGACACAAAGCACAAGAAAAAGACACAACGTCCCACAGCTCAAATGTGCATATGGGGACATGGACAGATAAGCATTAGAAAGGGATGTGGATGTGGAGTTGCAGGCGGGGTGAACTGTCTTTCTGTCTCACACGCACATACAAGACTGACTCTTTCATTCTCTAGTCTGTGTACCTGTCAGTTGCACCCAGGAGTGAACTGTGTGAACATGCACATCCACCGCAGAGTGAATTCAGTCTGTCAGAAACACTGTTTTCCACAATTACGTCAAGGCAGAACGAGAACGTGACGGCTTAAAAAAAATAATAATTCACTGCCATGTTTAAAATTGTAAACAGCACAACTGTTTGGAAAGTGTGGAACATAAAGTTAAAAAAAAAAAAAAAAAAAAGAGAGAGAAGGTGAGATTTAGCAATGCCATTTCAACTTTTGTGAAAATATAAATAATATAGAGCCACTTTAGTGCAGCCGATATGTTCACAATAACCCTGGGTTGGCACCCTGTGCTGCTGTAGAAACACTGCAGAATAAGTCGGACTATAAAACTGGGAGATAGCGACCACATATTGTTAAATGCGGGCCAGATAACAGAGTGGTGTGCAGGCGGCGAAGACGAAGAGGGATGTAATCTGTTGAATGAGACAAAGCTTCAAAATAAAACTCATCTCTTCCCCCCCTGTTGGCATTGTGCTTTTTCTGCAAAAATGAGGATTTGTGGGGACTTTGCAGACACTCAGGGCCACCAGTGACCTGAAAGAGTTATTATTCACATCACAATGGTCCACACACACACATACACTGGTTTGCTTCAGGTCCCTTTGCTGCATTTGCTCATCCATCCCTATTCTGCGTCTCCTCCCTGCTTGGTCCTTTATGGCTCCCAGGGCAGCTCTTGGCTTATGTGGGCACAATAGGTATAAGTCTTTTTAACAGCCCTGTGCATATTCAGAGGAGCCGTTTTAAAGAGAGTGTGAGAGCAATCAGACAGTGTGTGGGCAAATTCGACACCAACACTTCCACTTTACTGTGCGACTGCAGGAGTACATGATGGGAGCGGGAGGAAAATCCATACAGAAAGAGAATCTGGGTCTTAGTTTGGTACAATTAAAAGCTTTTTGCTAGAAGGAGAGAAGCCAAACACTGGTGCTGCTGCTGCTGCTGCTGCTGCTGCTGCTGCTGTTGCTGTTCAGAACCTCTGTAAAAAAAAAAAAAAGAAGCTCAGTAGGCTACGAGTCGAATACCATCCCACTTGCTGTCAACAGCCGTCTTGTCAAGGATCCGCCCACCAAAACCGTGAAATTGGACTGCACCTTGTTTGCCTCTCCGGCTTCTTAAGAAGATTCTGGGATCACGTGCGGCAGAGAGTGTGTAACCCATTCCCACTGGTGGAAAAAACCCAATTAAACCCAGATTTAAACTGGTCTTTTGACCAGTGGGAATGTGTTTAATCAGCTCACTGTAATCTTTCGGGTGAGTACACGTTTCCCCACGATATTTACAGTTATTACTGTGACATTCATTACTTTTGTGTAGTTTAGGCCAGTGTTTCCCAAGCTTTCTATATGGGGGCACACTTTTCAGACACAGAATATGACAAGAGCAAATTTATAGCGACTCAGTTAGACCCATATATGTAAAAGGGAAATACTCTTGCCTTTACAGTAAGAGGTCCCGCGTTGGAACAAGGGGCCTTCTGCATGGAGTTTGCATGTTCTCCCCATGTGCACGTGGGTTCTCACCGGGTACTCCGGCTTCCTCCCACAGTCCAAAAAACATGCAGATTTGCAGATTTGGGGATTAGGCCAATTGGACACTCTAAATGTCTGTCTCTATGTGGCCCTGTGATGGACTGGCGACCTGTCCAGGGTGTACACTGCCTCTCGCCCTATGTCAGCTGGAGTTAGGCACCAGCCCCCCCCCCCGCATCCCTCAGTGGACGATAAAGCGTTAGCAAATGAGTGAGAGTGAGTACGTAACTCCTTATGTAATTTGAAATTAATAAAGAAATTATTTCATCATTTAAATTAATCTTAATGAGAAGGTTGGACGTTTGTTTGGTGACCCCAAATAACCCAGTCTTTTGTAATTATCGAAATGTTCAGTTCCATAAAATATGTTGTTATTCGGACGCATTCTTTTATTCATTCACTCATTTTTCCAACTATTTTATCCTTTTGAGGGTCGCGGAGGAAGCTGCAGGCAATCCCAGCTGAGCCGACTTACAGTATGGGGTGAGGAGCTGGATTCACCGTGGACGGGTCCCTGTCTGTCCATCATTACCATATAGTTTACGGCTTGGAAAACGTGTGTAAAAACAACAATAAATCCATTCTAAAAAGACTTGTTTTATTCTTTATCTTGTCTTTTTTTTCCCTGTCGGAAAATGTAAATTTGACTGAGGATTGGCACAATAACAGCGTTTGAAAAGGGCAAAGACGCCGACAACGTTGTTAATAACTTCCTAACCAAAAAAAGAAATCAAACACATGCAATGTCTAATCTGCCCCAAGAAAAATGCTTGTGTGTCCTTTTGAAGAATATGTGAGATTAACAGAACAAAATAGATGGAGCTTGAAGAAGAAGAAGAGCAGAGAAATAAGAATTTTGACCATCAACTGATATGATCTGACTCATACATAATGAATGATGTAGCACAGGGCGACTGGCGCCTCTGAACCATCTGCAGCAACAGTCAAGAAACTGAAGGCACAGGGAGATTAACTTGCACGTTGCTTTATGTTTATGGATTAATTTATGGGATAATCAAGAGTTACTTTCAGCAAGAGGGTTGTTTAATTAATGCCAAGAGGATTATATCAGATGTGCTACAATGATTCAAATAATTTCACTTGGACTGTTTGGACAGGCAGTCCCAGTCCCCAGGGTTTTAACGCTCCCCATCTCACACTAAACTCAACATTAGCTGGTATATTTCTGCGTCACCACGGAAACCGGCGTCGCCCGGAAGGGGGAAGTAAAACTGCAGGAGCAGAAACTAAATATCTACACAGTCGACTGAATATTCAAGAAATTACAGGCAGTAAAGATTTGACATAAAGTGACTTCTTTTCAGCATTTCTTTATTGACGTTATTATCAATATTATTCCTTTTATACATGAATAAATGAACAGTGCTCGAATGAACAGTGGAAAATAATAAAGCAAAAGCCAAATAATAAAAAGCGGAAACTGGAAGATAATGTAGTGATAATGCGGTGTGTGTGCGCGTGTGCGCGTGTGTTCTTGTACTTGCTGCAGAGCGAGGACCAAAAATCATATAAACACTACAAAGTGAGGACATTTTGGCTGGTCCTCACTTCTTTAAAGGGCTTTTTCAGGGTTATGACTTGGTTTTAGGGTTAGGGTTAGGGTTAGGCATCTAGTTGTGATAATTAAGGTTAGGGTAAGGGGCTGGAGAATGTATGATGTCTATGAGAGTCCTCACTCTGATAGAAGCACAAACATGTGTGTGTTTGTGTGTTTGTACTTGTATTTGCTGCCTCTGTAGGACCAGTTAATTGTCTTAAACCAGGTAGGGTAGGGATTATGTATTGACTGGTTACGGTTAAGTTTAGAGGTGAGGCCTTGTTTACGCTGTCCAAATGAATGGAATTCAATGCAGTCTTCTAAGAAGAAAAGCTGCTGTGCACAGGTTTTTTTTGCCTCTTTAGGAGCTTTCCTGGTCTAAAACCTTACTTTGTCAGAATCAGCAGACATCATGGAGACCAAAACCTGGTCCTAATGAGGCAGAACACTTATTTCTGAGGTCCTGGTTAATGTTTGTGGTAAGATGTGAATAGTGGTAACTGGTTATGGTAATTGGGATCAGGGTCCCCATAATGTAATTTACCTTTACATTTTAAGGTGAAGACGTGTTTTAAAGTTAGGCTGAGGGTTAGAGTTAGGTTAAGTCTCTGTGAATGTATGGATGTAAGTCATTGTACTGTCATCTGAAGTCATGGAAACCAGTGTGTGTGTGTGTGTGTGTGTGTGTGTGTGTGTGTGTGATTAACACAGAGCCTGAGAGAGACAGAGAGAAAACACACACACGTCCTACGCTGTTTGTTGTAACATGATGGACCTCACTGGGAACAGAATCCGACAGCCGTGTTTAATTTCCCTGCAATAAATGAAAATTGAACGTGGTAGATAAACATGGACAAGGCCTCTCATCAGCGTTAACTGCTTATGATGAGCCATCAGATGCAAGCTAAACACTGTATGCAGCACACAAAAATACCACTAATGGAACAGTGTTTACAATATACAGTAATTTACCCAAATTCTACATATGAATGGTTGCATAAAGCCAATAATTTATGTATGAAATATTCTTTAAATTCTACTAGAATGGAAATTACATCAAATCCTGAATTGAAGTATTGTGTGCAGGAGCTTCATGCAGTTAAAAATAAAAGAATGTAAGAAATGCAGAAAAAATGATCCACCAACTTATTCCACTCAGAAACAGGAAAGGCACTACTTCACTTCAGGTTAAGTTAATAATCACGGCATGATTATGCAATATTTGTTTTGAATCTTCCGTATATATCTTGAAATTTTCATTTTAATCACGGTCAGTCACTTGCACTCTTCTTACCAACCTGTGGAAACGCTGCACTCCTGCTGTGGAGACTTGAAAGCATTCCTCGCTCCACCATCCCCACCAAACCAATTACACTAATTTGTCACCTCAAGGCAAACAGGTCTCGTCGCATTAACTTCCAAGAGAGACGCTGTCCACAGAATAAACAGCTAAAAGCTCCAACAGACATTTC
Source organism: Brachirus orientalis (assembly GCA_016785285.1). Lineage (NCBI taxonomy): Eukaryota > Metazoa > Chordata > Actinopteri > Pleuronectiformes > Soleidae > Brachirus > Brachirus orientalis. The sequence goes on from JAFBJR010018220.1 coordinate 2,455,846, forward strand.
ACTTTCTTCTCAGGCTGCATTTTAAAATGTATTTAATGAATATAAGAAATTAGGCCGTTGAATTCTGACTCTAGTGCAAATGAGGTCTCATGCTTTGTGATGTGAACATGCAGTACATGGTAAACCAAACCGGATTTCCCTTTAGAGACAAGTAATCATAGTCTAGTGCCATGGTTCTCAAACTGCGGTATGTGTACCACCACTGGTACGCAGGCTCCCCCCCTGGTGGTACTTGGAGGAAAATCAGAAATACTCTTCCACTGTATAAACCAGGGTCTGTGATAAGAGTGAAACTGGGGAATTTTGACTGGAGTTGTAGAAACAAATAATAAAAAAAAGTAATAATAAATGAAATAATAATAATTAGAGTCACCTTATCCCTCACTCCTGCTTAATCTCACTTCCCTATACCAGTGTCTACGTGAGAAAGAGGAGGACAATGAGAGAGCAGATTATCTCATTGGGAATAAATCTACCTCCTGTGAAAGGTCTGTAGCTGACTTTGCTCAGTCTTTTTACACTTAACGTTGGTGATAATGGTGTTACTTTGAGAGCTCAGTATTTCAACGATTCTAAAATTAAAAATAAAACTAAATTCAAACCGAGTTCTTTTTACACCCAGCGGAGTCGCCCCCTGGTGGCTATTCTATATATACACTGCAGATATTATTATTTATCTTTCTCTCTTTCTTTTGTTTTATTGTGAAGCACTTTGAAACGCCTTGATGTTGAAATGTGCTTTATAAATAAACTAGCCCTGATTCATCTCATTTCCAGATCGATGGAGGCAACTAGTAAGAGGTTAGAGTACGACTGAAAACACAAAGACGTGTCCAATAAAAGGTTTAGAAGAATTCTCATGCTCAAAAAATATGGCATGTTTGATGACACAAATGCCTCTTGACCCCGCCTGCCCCTGCTCTGCTGCTGTATACGCACAAACGCTCCCTTACATGTACCTACGGTACATTCCATTTGTAGGTTGTTGAACTCCAAGGTCATGGGGCGTTCCAAAATACCACGAAGAGCCTCGTTACCAACTGGTATTGACAATAACGTCTCCAACTTGTCTCCCAGTTCCGACTTACGAGTTGCGATGTAAATGGAGCACAGCATTAATCAGTCCTGATAGTATTGCTTGACAGAGGGAGCGTGTCATACAAATAATGTTACATCAACAACAACTTTCACTAAAAGCTACACACTGCAGCTTTAAGTCTGGGAAATGTTCAGAGAATTGGGTCATGTCCAGAGCTTTCTGTTCATTTATGGAAAAAGGCAGCCGGCGTTTGTCTGGGTCAGATGCGTCTAAAACAGCAGGAGAATCACATTAGGGATTCCGGACACTTGTCCAATCAGTCATTGTCAACATGCTTACTTGGATATAACATGGATATTTGATCAGAGAGAGAGACTCGGAGACTCGCATACAGTTCCTCTGGACATTCTCCAGAGCATGTCTATATGTACACCGCCCCGGATTTTCTTTCATGTAATTACACGACTCAGCAAATTTAGATGAATAAGTGGCCTTGCTGCAGAAAGCACCATTAACCCCACATGTACCAAAGGCTTTACAGGGCTGTTTGCAGATCACAGCTACACGTCAGAGCTGTTTACCTACTGAGAGCAGACAGACGTCACCTGTAGTGTCTCTCAAATCTCTATATCTGCAGCAGGACAAAATGTAAAAATAGCAATTGATCTCAATTTAAACCTGGATGATGGGATACAAATCTCTAAGCTGGTGATAAACATCAATAATTTACAGATTATTTCCACCAGTTTGACTCACCGGCGTCACTACGACATGATTCCTCATGGTGGCGCTTATCACGGGCTAAAGTGGGTAAAGATGAAGTTGGCAGTGAGATCATTGATAGATGACGGTAAAAAGAACACAACTCCACCAAATGCTGCAATTTATCTTTATGGAGACATTTGTATTCAGGTATCTGCATGTTTTGATACTCTATGTGGAATTGTCTATATCTTGAATATATCGATAGTCACCGAATTACCCTCTTCCTCACACATCTATTTCCACTATATATCCAGTAAATATACCAAATATTCCATATATTTTTTTTTAACATTGCTGATAAATGTTTTAGTCTTGTTTATATCTATTTTTTTTACTGTTTCTGATATTAAATGGTGACCAAACAAAGTTAATTTGTGTATCTACAATGACAATAAAGTCCATCTGTTACCCTATTGGGCTCTTATCATTTATGTTGATGTTCATCCCTCTGTGTTTTATGGATTAGGCACTGTGAAACTTTGCTTTGAAAAGTCCAATGAATAGAATTTTATGATAACCACAATTATAATTATGAGTCACGCTCTATAAATAACCGCTTCAAAGTTGACCCTAACAGAGTTAAAACTATTATGCAGTTCACAACACAGCAGCGAGCTCCATCTTTTTTTTCGGCGTCGCTAATAAAGATAGATGAAAGTGCATCAAGCTGTTGATGCAGAACGTCGAGAAAGATGAATATTTATACAGGAGGCACACATGGGAGCACTTCACTGTGCAGCTGAAAGCCAAAAAGGCAACCGACTCATTTCTCTTCCCTTCTTCTGTCAACCCAAACAGCGTCTCTATCGACTCTCGGCTCAAAACCTAAACACACTCTCGTCTCCTGCCCTCCTTTGTACACTGTGTGTCCTGCTTGTGCATTAGAAGTAAGGAATCCCCTCACAGTTGCTCTGCCACAAAAGATGCTAACCCATCCAAAACGCTCCCTCCATGCGTGTGTGAGTAACAGCGAGTCCATGTGATCAGTGGAACCTCACAGCTTGTCGCTTATCCTCAGACAAAAGCCTGAGCAGAGTGAAAGGGAAAGCGGAGCGCTCAGTGAAGCTGCTGAGAGGGCCCCAAGCCGAGTCACAAATTGCTTCCCCTCTTCTCCACCGCACAGCGCGAACACGGCTGAGGCTATACACCAATTACCAGCCACCTGAACGGAACATCTCCGCATACTGCGGTCCCTCTTCTGGTTCGCTGCCGAGTGAGTGCCACGCACGCTTCTCGCATCACACAAGTCAAGCAGGTAACACTGACACGGCGGGCGTATTATAAATCTGCTGCCCGTCCAGAGGAACAGGGCAGCTGCTGACAGGTGCTGGCAGCTTCTCAAGGAGAAAGAGATGACAAAAGATCTGCGGACCAGAGTGTGACGCAGCTCAGTGATTACACATTGTGCCTCGTGAAAGTAATGATTACATTTGGAGGCATTTTCAGTACCTCGCTTGCCAAGAAGTGCATGTTTTATGATTTGCTCCAAGAGTTCATTAAAGGGAGGGGGGGAAAAAATGGCCGCCCCTCCTGCTGTGAACAAGTGTCGCGCTCCGACTCCGATTCCCAACGCTTCACTCCCTGAAACTATTTAGTCATGGGCAGGCGTCCACCAATGTCCAAGCGCAGAGAGAGACAGAGAGAAAGAAATTTTGTACACTTTGCCAAGCTTTCATATCTCTTTGCCTGGTTACCTGCCAGGCAAAGCAGGAAACCCAAGACAAATGCTGGCCTCTCCTCTTCAGTGATTAACCTACGTTCACATTACCAGACTGAGCCAAGCGACTTGTGTTTGATCCAAACAAACACAGAGGCAGGAAACACCACAAATAACTAAAGACACAAACCAGACTGTGTCTCCTTATCCAAGTAACTCAGATCTGATGGTAAGTATGGACAAAGAAATCAGATTAATGAATTCCAGTTTTCAAATTAGACCTGAGTCACTTCAGCATGAGGTCTGAGATCAATTACTCATGATCCATTCAGATCTTTGTCTATTGGTAGACACTAAACAACATCACCACAGCTGAGCAGCAAAACCAAACAGTGGAGGCGAGCTTCAATTTCTTAATTTTTAAGAGGGATCAATAAAGATACGTTTGAGCTTTGCTTTAAAACCAAGTGGACTCACTAATGTGACATTTTCTGTCATTGTTGATGACGCATGCCAAAGAGAAATTGGTTAGAGATCATTGAATAAATCAAGCATCTTGTCTGGAAGACAATACAAGTCCAGAAAACACGCACTGACAGACTCGTTTTAATGTAGTGATGACGTTATGATTAAAAAAACATCAACCCTCCACTGTGGGGTGCCACAGGGTTCTATACTTGGACCTCTCCTTTTCATTATACTTGCTTCCTTTAGGTTCCATTTTGAGGAAATACGGCATATCATTCCACTGCTATGCAGACGACTGTCAAATTCACACACCTCTGGCAAAAATTGACTTTCACTCTGTCCACTCACTGTAAAAATGTGTAAGTGACATAAAGGCATGGATGGCATTAAACTTCCTGAGTTTTAATGACCAAAAAATAGAAGTATTGTTCTGTCCAAGTGGTGATCCAGACACCCGACTTATTAACCGTGACTTTTTAGCTCCTTCTGTAAAAAACACACTTACCAATCTGGGGGTGAAAATAGAGTTAAAACTTGATAAGCAGATTTATTCTGTTCTAAAAAGAACAGCATTCTCCAAATGAGGCAAATGGCTAAGATTAGGTCTGTTCTGTCTCGTGGGCACTTTGATGGATTCTGCATGTTTTGGGTGAGATGTCATGTCAACTCACATGTTTCATGCCTTTATTTGTTGTTTTTCATCCGTTTATTTAACGCTACTGTACACCACCTTGGTCAACTGCTGTTGTTTTTAAACGTGCTTTATAAATAAGTTGGATTGGATTGTTTGTCTGGACACCAAGTCATCCTCTTGGAGACCAAAGCCTGGTCCTAATGAGGCATCATTTCTCATTTGTAAGTTTAAAATTTGAATTTTGTTTAGGTTAAGGATAGTGTTAGGGCATTTACTGGTTATAGTTAATGATAGGGATAATGCTTTGTGTGGACAGTCCAAATGAATCAAAGTCAATTCAGTGACCTAACAAGAAATTGCTGCGCAAACCCATGTGCGTACTGTATACTGAGCTCCATTTTAACGAGTGCACTGAATGTTGTTTAATACAGTGCATATACAGCGAAAATAAAATTAGTTTGAATCAGATTTGAATTGGATTTGAACGGTGTAGCCGTTAATTTGACTGTAACCTCAGTCTGCACTCGGCACATTAGGAAATGTCGCCACAGCCTCAAATGAAGTCCAAGAGAGAGATTAAAAATCTGTAATGTATGAGACAGTTGGAGCTGTTCAGGGAGGTAAATGATTGATGGCTCACTGCTCACATATTTATGCTAAGTTGGTTTTAATGTTTTTCAGGATTTTATTTTCTTTTAGCAGAGCAGTAATGGGTCTTTGGGCCTCTGGGCAGTCGCACATCTTGCACTTTCTATGTGTATCTTGCGTCCCTGCGAACCCAGCGTGGAAATGGAGGAGCAGTGTCAGGTCTGGCTGACTACGGTATATGCCAACAGAGAAGTTCAATTAGCCATTTCAGCAGTTGCTTGATGAAGCGGCACGCTGCAGAAGTCTCTGTTAAATGAAGATACCGGCGCAAACTTGCCAAGAGGCGGTCAGAGTGTTTATAAATCATACTGCAGCCACTTGAACCACTCAGACGGAAGACAAAGGCACAGAGACACATCTGAAAAGATATAATTTTATAAGGGAAGAGGAAGTGTTGGCCTAAGGTTACACGAGTGTGGCGTGCACATTTCAGTATTTCGTCCGATTCCTTCAAAAGAGACTTCTTTAACTGCTGCTCACATGGGAAATCACTCGGTCCTCGGGCGAATGAAGAGGAACAGTGATCACAAAATTCTGCCGAGACACATGCATATATATATATATATTTTTTTTTTTTCACATTTACCATCCCGACTTGGATAAAACACTGCCCAGGAGGAGATGGCATTTCCCATAATCCAAAGAACGTTTAATCTAATTCTGCATGAGGACATGAGTGAGATATTATTATGAGAGTGCAGGAAGATTTCGACATCAGATGTGAAAAATACATGTGGCCAAAGGCAAGACCAAGAGCAGACTGAGATGAAGCATCTGACAATCTGAGGTCGACGCTGCGTTTAACACACTGCTGTGCTTGAACCGAGTCTGTGGTTACGCTCGCTGGAGCTTCAAGTGTTGTGGTGGAATAAGCAAATTACCAAGTAGTATGATTTATTAAAAAGGTGCAGGCTGTAACATTTAGGGCGTTTATTAGGAGAAATTGAATATACTACCCATAAGTGTGTTTATATAAGTATATAATCAATTTAAAATGATAAACTGTTTGGTTTTTGTAGCCACCCCGTTTCCCTGATGTACTTGAGAAAGGAAGGAGTGAAGGAATGTGTTGCAAGTTACAATCTCACCATTAGATTTCACTAATTCTTAGACACTTGGTGCCATTTTTCATTATGATACTATTGTACAAACATGAAACCGATAAAAAAACGGGTGTAAACTACAACTGCTCTATTGCATGATCCTTCTTATGTTACGTCTGCTCATCAGTCCAGCTGCATTCACGAGATTCTGACAACTATTTGGATTTGGGTGAGGGGCAGATACAGAAATGTATTTTGTGGTTTGATAATAAACGTTACTATAAATTATGGGCATAAGAACAGTCTGTGCATTTCTGTTTCATACAGGTTTCATTGCATTGCGGTCTGATTTCAAACTTTGTGCGTTCTTGTTTTTATTTCTTTTTGTAAAAAAATAAAAACAAATACTAGTAAAAACACCATCCCTACCTGTTCCCATGCATTTCGTCCCCAAATCCTGAATTGTACACACTGATGTGTTCCTTTGACAGAACATTCAAGGATGTAACTTGGTTGCCGTGGCAACACGGATGAGGATCAAAGGAAGGTGAGGGTGGTGTCATTCTCCATTCATTTCTCTAGATGAGACGGGATGACAGGGGCTCATTTACAGACAGCTCTTGCATTTCTCGTCTTAATACCACCAAAGTTGTCACTGCACACACTGGTGCCCTTAGTAATCCACCTAGCAAGGTTGAAGACCGTTGGACAGACAGATCATATAGTGAAACATATGGTGTATCATTGATAACAATCAATAAAATGAAAAGACAATTGCAACCAAATATATAGAACTTGAACTAAAAAAGCTGAAAAATCTTTTCTGCATCATAAATGTCTTTGTAATTTTGTTTTTCTTCTACATATTTGATTTGGCAGAGACTTTTTTATCTTGGATGTCCTTCCGGAAGCAACCCTCCCATTTATCCGAGCCTGGGACTTTCACTAGTACACTGGGGTGCACATTGGACATGGGGTCAATTCAGCATGTCCAATTAACAATGAGTGATGAGAATTTGGGTACCTAGCTCAGGGGTTCCCCAGCACCTTGAACTGGCAGAGATTCAAATAACACACTTGGAATTTAACGTGTCATTACCAGATCCAGTGTGATTATAAAAGCATCCTATCACCCAATTTGTATAAGCAATAAATCAGTCAGGCTCTGGTGCTCACATTAAGATGATGTACTGAGTTGTTTGACTTGTTCTCATGGGAAGAGACTCACCGTGTTTCCGTTGATGGTGAATCTGCTCCGGGGTTGACATTTAATCCATGCCAATTCATCACAACTGCAACCCACAACTGGGTGGTGTGTTACCTCAGAGTGAACTTCTGGCACAGATAGAGCAGATGAGAGGTGTGTGTGTGTGTGTGTGTGTGTGAGAAAGAGAGAGAAAGAGAGAAATGACCTTGTCCGCGTTTGAATGTAAAAAGTGGTCATAAAGACGCCTTTGTTTGCAACTTTTACGGCTGCATGGAAAAGGGCCAAGTTTGCTGTTGTGCAGCGACCGTAAAGAATCTCTTCAAAGGCCCGAGGAGCAAAAGATTATCACAAAATATCATTACCATATTTGCTACATTCACAGAATAACTGATGATCGCTTTTCTGCTTTAAGTGCATGAGGCCAATGTAGACATTCTCATTATGCGTTGATGAAATATGTTCACGTCAAACGCCTGAGCCTAATATGAGCTGTCCATGTTTACAGGGCTAAACCTGTCAGACGTGATCTTTTCCCCGAATCATCATCAGCCCGGGGGATCGGCGTCTTCTGAGATGATAAACACGCAGATTATATTATTTTCTGTCACTTTCTCCAAACTCCCTGCGCATCATCTTGATTGATTTTCAGTTAATTCCTTGCAGGAGTGCAATCAAACGCGTGTCCCACTAAAGGTGCTACACTGGCAGATCATAAGAGTGGATTTTTTTTTTTTTATTTGTATACCAGGATGATGTTGACATTCAAACTGTCATGCAATGAAAAAGCACACCGACTGTTCTTCCAGTGATGTGTGGATATATAACTGGAGAGAATGCAAAACAATGGGGGGGGGGGACAAAGGTGGAAGTTGACCTATCTGTCAGCATTTCTGCAGTAATCAACTTCAGTTTTCTGCAATAATATGGTGACATTTCACCTGCTCCTCTTCCTCATCAGTCATCTTTGACTCTAATGTTTTTATGATGGATATTTCAAGTTAAATTTGCACCTTGCGTTGAGGGTTGAGCCTTCCAGGAATCACTAAATCTGTGTTCAAGCATCTTTACCGCCAAAGTTTTAAGCGGTTGGTTTACCGACTTCTGAAATCATTCTTCATTTATTAATATTAATAATTTCAGGAGAAAAATTACATTATTTGTAGTTTATTGTGTTTGGAAAAATATTCAAAAGCAGTGTTTCCACAGGGTGAAACGGTTCAGTACAGTATGTCGTTTCCATTCAGACTAGTACCAAAATAACCAGCCCCAACCATTCCATTCTTTGGCACCCTACTCCCTGCGTACCAGAGTAAAGGCCACCCCCACCTAGAATTTGCTAGACGACTTCAGTCCCAATCCCAATCTGGCCCTTTCCGACAATTGTGGTTGCCTTTTTATTTTGGGCAGATTTGAAGAGACTAGTTACACGATTTTAACGTCATCAGACGCATCAGAGTGTCCCTGATTTCAAATCATAAGTATTAAACATGTTTGATATTTACGACTGAACAATGATTGGGGGCGTGAGCAGAACCCCGGGAAACAGTTGTGGCATACTTTTGTTTTGAACCATAACTTTTACAAGTGGATTTCAGCCACGACTTCAGCCACAGTTTATTGATCTGTGGTTTTTTTTTTTTTTTTTTTTTTTTTTTTGCATTTCTCGGCAGAAAACATCGCACACATTTTTTGCATTTCTCGG
>JAFBJR010018220.1:2465322-2712646 GCA_016785285.1 Brachirus orientalis
GTTTTTTTTGTTTTTTTTTTTTTGCATTTCTCGGCAGAAAACATCGCACACACAACAGATATTAACTAACGACACTTACAGTCCACCTCCATGTCTGTTTACATTCTGAAGTCATGTTAAATCAGCTTCTGTGAGATCCCAAATCAACGGAATCACCTCCCTGAAAATGTCTGATTAAACAGCAACTGTGTGGTCCCGCGTGTTGACTGGATCGTCTAGTCTGTGCTGTCTTAGAAATAAAACAGCGAAAATCCGACACAACGTTCGTTGTGTCTGTGATCTCCCCGATTTGAAAGTCCTCTAGTGTGATAAAATGGTACGGTACGGTCAGCGCGGAGCAAGATTGGCTTCACCCACGACAGTCAGCTGATACAGCAAAACAACACTCCCTTGCGACTGCTGTAATCTATTCTCACACGAATCTTGACATCTTGTTGTCACAAACAGCCACAAAGTAAGCGGGGAAAAACACTGCTGCTGGATATCCTCCGTTTTTGTCTGCTGTGCCGCATTCGACGGCATTGATTCGTGGTCGTCACACCTGTACGACTTCACGCCACACGGCCAGTGGGCTCAGCCCCACACCCACCTACCAAGTAAAGGTAGTGTTCTCAGTCGAAACGCAAGCCTGACCCAGGACTTTACCATTCTAACACCGTACCAAACTAAACCGTACCATGATGAAGCAAAAGATACAAGACCCATAAAGGTAAAATGTGAAGAAAAATTTCAAATATGACACAAACAAATGTACAACTAGCACAATATTTATAAAACTGTGACACAGTCATGTGTATCACATAGACTCTACCAAGTACTCCGGTAATATGAAAAAAGCACATGTTGTGCAAAGAAAGTGCTTATGGTGTATACGGTTGTCGTTTTCCTGCCTTAGAAAGATGGGGAAATTTATTTCAATGTATTGGCTGACAAAAACACACACGGGTTGTGTCACTTTCTCCCCCACCAGACTCCCATTTCCCTCCCTGCATCGTCCTCCATTCCTCCCTGATCCGTCTTCTCACTCCCACCGCTGGGCTCTCAGAGGCCCATGACCCATCAGTTCTGCCGAGCCCTCTGGAGGCCCATCCATCACCGGGGCCACACAGCAACCTGGGGATAGATTTCCTCTCCTTGTGCCCACTCATCAATCACCGGGGGGGCTACTGCTGAATACCTAAGAAGGATGGAGAAGCCAGGGAAAGGCCAAGCAATGTCACTCACCAGGCCAAGTACTCTACGTAACATGCCTGCTGTAAAACGCTCAGTGAAATGAAAACGTAACGCTTGTGTTAGTATTTCAGTTGACTAAAACAAGACGTGTGCTCCCACAGAAGCAGGGCTGAGGTTAAGTTATGGGTAAACACAACTCAAATATACATGAAAGTATGGCAGGCCAAATTCAATTATTATATCATATTATTATATCATATTGATAATTAGTGAGAAAAGAAAATCAGATAGTTAAAGATTTTTCAACAATTTATTGGCAGGAAGTGGAATATTACTCATATTATTTGCAAGATTTCACATATTTTGCCTCAATATTTCCAAAATACAGTTGTTTAATGTTTTATTGTAAAATGACTATAGGCGTGGCTACTTTAGTTATGGGCCTTGTTTTACAGAGACCACCATCTTGCACTGCCACGTCGCTATGGCAACCAAAACTGGAAAAAAAGAGATTTGGTGTCTTGAAACGGAAGCTTACCACCGAATGCAGAAGAACGACAGACATTCTGGTATGTAAAGGCTGCCATAGTCCCCCGACGTGTGGGTTACAACCTGCACTTTCATTATTAGACATTAGTTTCTTACCAAACTGGCATTTTAATGGCAATTATGTGCTGTGTCTCAGATTGCATATGCACAGTGAATAAACATCATATTGCTCTCTATATAAAGTAAAGTGATTTAGCGATGCTATAATGACCCTACAGTAGATTAATTTCTCAGCCACTTTATTGGAACCTATCCACAAATTACAGGAAACATAAATGCAGTATTTAGTGTGACCTCCCCTTACACTTGGACAGCAGCACAACACAGACTCTCTTAAACCTGGAGTGGAATCTTAATTAATGTTACTGGCAAATGTCAGCAAATATCTTCTTTGAAAAAGCTCCGTTACATCAGCTTTATTCAACAGCTGCTCGAGCATTAGATCACGGATAAAAATATACTGTACGTATGAGACCAACTTTTCACCCATCATTCCAATCCAAAAGCCAGCAATCACAGAATTTGACAGACACACAAAAACATCAAAAAGGGGCCACAGAGTGGTGCAATGGCCAGCATTATTGCCTCACAGCCAGAATGTAACCAATTCAGATTCCAATTTGACCTTCCTGTGTGGAGTTTGTATGTTCTCCACATGCGCATGTGGGGTTTCTCCGGGTACTCCAGCTTCCTCTAACAGTCCAAAAACAAAGCAGATTGGGGATTAGGTTAATTGGACTCTCCAAATTGACCATAGGTGAGTGTGAGAGCGAATGGTTGTTTATCGCTGTGTGTTTGCCCTGTGGTGGATTGGCAATCTGTCCCAGGTGTAGCCCGCCTTTCGCGCTATGTCATCTGGGATTGACTCCATCTCCCTCTGCGACGCTCACATGGAGGATAAAGAGGTAAAATGGATGGATGGATGGATAAAAACACCAAAACCGGTGATGCCCCGAGACTTTTGCAGACTTTTGCACTGTTTACATTGTTGTTGAAATACCGCCTTATAGCCCTACAATAAAGTATTCCCACCTGACACAGATATTAATTGAGAAACAAGAAATTATTGATAAATTGTGTGAATGGGGAGGGTGAAGCGGAGTGACGCAAAACAGTGCAAGAAACAATGAGACGGCCCCGCGAGAGCTGAGAATATGAAAGAGGACACGTTAATAAGTCACAATGTAGAGGAAGGAGGGCAGTGATGCAACGGAGTAGAAAGAGCAAAAAAAATAAGAAAGGGAAAAAGCAAGGAGTTGAGTTGAGAGATGCGGCGCAGGGACCTACAGTAAACAGTGCTGCGTGTCACAGACACCTACACAAAGACGACGCGGTGGTGGTTCAGCCTTTTTGACAAATCGATGCAGCAGAGGCTGCACCCGCACGCGGTGGCTGAGTCACCCAGTGCCAGGTGTCCCTTTGACACAGGCACTACTCCCCTAAATGACTGGCTGAGATGCTGCCGCCGCCTCCCGTCCACTTTAAACCTCCAATTAATCTGAGCTATTTAAAGAAGCACTTTACCACCAACGGTGAAAAGCACATTGAGGAGAGAGACACATAAGCCCCTCATCCTTACGAAGGCTTCTGAACTCTTCTGCACAGCAAACCACAACAAACCTCACCATTGAGGCAGTTTTGGCTTTTCTTCATTCAGCTGGCAAAAATGTAAGAATATAAAGTGACAGAGAGCTTTTTTAGATAAAGGAAGGACTCGGATCTGCACCCGTCAGTGGACGCACTCAGCGAGCACAAACCTCCATCAAATCTTAAACACTTTGTCACCTGCGTATGTGGATTTCTTGAACGTTTGAATGGGAGCACACTTGGGTGATCACCACAAAAAAAAAAAAAAAAGAAGTCAGAACTGCAGACAGGAAGTTACCAAACAAACTTTGAGATTGATGAAAACGGAACTTCCTTGGCAAAGCTAATAAGTTACTATCTGTGATCACTGAGGAAGCCAAGTTTTAAAAGATTTCCAAAGAAATATTGTATCCCCATTAATGTGTTTATTTGTTCTTGTTTTCTTTCACTCAATTCTTACTTACTAACTTACTAACCCTTTGTATGTTTGGTTTGGTATCTGGCACGCCATTTTCCATTACTTTATATTTCCACCTCGACGTGGGAAGTCCTTTTATACGTGACACAGACACACGAATTAGTAAGTCAAAGCAGTTCTTTTCGCTGTACTGAATCATTAGAATCAGTTGATGAAAAAGATTTGTTCACTGAATGGCTCAGTACTTCCTGCATGACCGGAGCACAGACTCCGTCTGACACAGTCAGTGAACTGAAATACGGCTGAACGGGTCGTGCTTGGGCTCACCGTCTCCGTCTTTCAGCAGCGCTGTCGCTAAAATACACCAGACTCCTCTGTTAAATATGGAGATTTTAGACATTTTCTTGTTAAATGTTGGAGATTAACGCATGTTTTCAGGATCTTTAAGTCTTTTTTTAACTAATCTACAGTTCGGCATCGTTCGGTTTGATTCTTGCGTCGGACGTGGCGCTCGTGACTCTTCCAGTGACGACACTCTCTGACCAATCAGTGGCCGGCAGTCTGTCCACGTCACATTTTAGTGACGTCAGCTCAGCTCGTTTGGAACCTCGACAGAGCAGGTGCCAAAAAAATAAATAAATAAATAAATAAAGCACCAGGCACTTTCCCCAATGGAAAAGCCAAAAAAATAAACGGAAAAAGTGCTATTAGCAGCGGCTTATAGGAATCTGATTAATAAAGACCTGTAGACCTGCAGTTTGTAAAGCGAGGCAGAGTTTGTGCAGAGTTTACAGCAGCAGGAGAATCAGACCAATCTGCGAGACGTTTCAGAAGCTTCGTGCAGCCGTTGGGAGATGGCATGGCGGTAACCGGCTTTATAGCCCAACATAAATGAAAGAAACGCTTTCATTTCGAGCTGATGTGTCTTCGCTGAATTGATCCCCAGAGGACGCATGTCTCCAGGCCATGCGGCGCCCCCTTCCCATAAAAGGTCGGCTAATTAGCTGGATTTTATCTGATTTAGGTTTGAGATGGCTGTGGCCCGTTTTTTTAGCTTTGGGTGCTCGACCCCGGTGAGGGAGGAGGGATTTGCATTCTGCATGAGAGAACTGACCGAACTGACTGTGGAGGGCAAGAAAAACTAATGAGATCTTTTTTAGAGCAGAGAACATGCAGGGTTTTACAATGTGTTTACATTCTCTGGATTCTAGAGAAATTGGACTGTAATGAAATGCTTGTGTGGGTTTCCGTATTTTTCCGTATATACTGTAAGTCCCGTGCAGATTTGTCCACAGTATATTCACAACATGATCATGTCTTGTTGCTGCGCATTAGCGCCGCTTTAAATAAATATTACACTATACCCTGCTGAAAATAAGTCAACCTTTCAAGTGACAGTTACAGTTTTTTTCTAGTTGAGGGCAGATAAATAATGCAAACAAATGCATAAATAAAAAGAATGTAGACTTGACATTGTGTGTTATCAATGTCAGGCCTATTTAGCTTTAATAGAGCATGTTAAAAAATACATTGAAGAATATTTAAGTGACAAGTAAGGTCAGAATCTCTGTTAAAACCTGTAGTCGTCATCAATATAAAAACCATCTTAGGATTTTGCAAAGAGTTTCTGTATATGATATACATCACGATAACAAGACATTTTACCTTTACTTGTGTGTGAATTTACAACTACACCACTAACTTTTGCTTGTTTTAGTATGAGATCAGACTAATTTCCTTTTTATATGACATGTTTATGTAGAATATTCCATTATGGATTCATCTGTTGGTGAGTTACACAAGAATATGGGTTAAAAGGAGGACGAAGAAGCAGCAGCAATAAGAAATTGCTTTAGGAGTTGCAAATTGAACAATGATATATTGATGTTTGAAGTCAGTTGTCGCCTTTATTGTCACCTTAAACCAGCTGTCAACTCATATGTGCCACACTTTTTTCTATTTTCCTCTACATGGGAACATAATTGACCAAAATTGACATCGCATTTCCATTGAAGAAGAGCTGGAAACTAGTGACTGGGTTTATGTTTACCGAGACGTTAGATCAAGTGAGAAGGAGAAGCTAATTTCCCCGAACAGTTCTTTTGCCACTAACAGAGTCGCCCCCTGGTGGCTAAACTGCTACTTTCATCCTACTCCCTAGGCTCCATTTTTCAAAAAAGGGAAACAATCTATATTAGACGGACGGTTTTGAATTCACCCACTCACAAAATAAACAACAATATGTGTTTATTTTCCAGGCCCTTGACTTCAGAAAAACCAATTACTATGTGCAGAAATCACTGAAATAAGTCAACCTGAAAAAAAATGAGGTTACAATGTATTAAAGAAATTCTAAGAACTCTGCAAAGAAATAGTTCATGTTTAAATTAAGTTTAAGAACAGTGCTGGACTTGAGGAGAATCATTACTGTGATTTTTTTTTTTTTCCAGCTTCCTCTGCAGCACCAATTATCTCTCAGACAGACAAGAGTGAGTTCAGACTGAAAACACCAGACAAGACTCTCGCCCACAAGTGAAGAGTCTCCGGCCGGCACGTGAATACAAAGCAATTCACAGAAATCAAAACGTAAATACAAGCTTTTTTTCTTTTTAAGATTTAAATGTCCTCACGTGTTGTAGAGCACGACCTGCAAAAGTATGTCATTACTTCATACCATCAACTGATTATAATTTATGAAATATCATAAGAGTGATTATGTGATAATGTTCTGGTTTGGCTTGAGTTTATATTTTCCTCCGTTTGTTAGAAAGTAGCTTCTCTCTGTGTTCAAGAAGTCTGTATAAAAATGTGTCAGATTTTCACAAAAAGGGAAGTGGATAATATTAGCAGAAGCTAAAAAAAAAATGACCTGAGATGTCATTAATGGTTAACAATGTACTTTTTTCCCCTCTCAGAAGGAACCTTTTGGTGATGCTGAGTTGAGCGTTAAGTTTCACGAACGGTAAATCAAGTTACGTGATTTATCGTTGCCTAACCGAGTTATGGGACAAACCATAAAAGGTCATCCGCTTTCATTTATTCATAATGGAGGTGATTGGATTTAATAGTTCCTCAGTCACATTGCCAGGTACTTAAGGTCAGATTTTACATGCATTAAAAAAAAAAAAAAAAAAAAAAAAAAAAAGAAATTCATTAAAAAAAAAAAAAAAAAAAAGTGATTCATTGCCGGAAGGACTTTGGTTACAAAGATATTTTCACAAAACATTTGTGCACACATCATAAAAATTGGAGAAACATAAAGGGCAGAACTGTATAAAAACAGATTTTGGGTCATTTTTAATTAAAAAGACAGGTTTGTTTTGCAGGAAATCCTGTTTTCTTTAAAGACCAATTGAAACTCGGCATTGAAAACAAATATATTACCCCTTAGATTGATATTTTGTCCCTGTATGAATAACCTATTATTTGTTTGAATGTGAAAATTGTATCTTAGGGCTGGTTGTTGTACAAGAAAAAATAAAGTTGCAGCTGGTTCTTCTTCATTCTGCTGTTCAACGTGATGCCAGCGGGTTCAAAAAAAAAAAACAATCTCACTTTCCATGAAGTTGAGCTAGAAATTGTGAAAACGCAGGAGGAACTCCTCGCCGTTGCTGTAAGGACTTTTCTAAAGTTGTACAACCTTTTTACAAAGACAGGCACTGTTATAGAAGAAGCGGCGTGGTATGTGAGACTCCAGAGAAAGAGAGAGAGATGAGGGAAGAAAGAATAAACTGATAATCAGAGAGAAGTAGCTTCATATTGCTGAAGGAAGGAAGGAATAAAGACAGAAAATAAGGTAACAAGGAGGGGGAAAATTGGGGAAAAAAGGGAAGAAAAATGTTGCATTAAAGAACTTTAATGTGATTGTGAACTTTGGCCTGATGGAAGATTTTTGGAAGAAGAAGACAATTGAGAAACAAAGAAAGAAATTGATACAGGAATAAAAGATGAAGAAATGGATAAAGTAAGGCATAAAGAAAGTAATTAAGGAATATAAAAGGAATAAAGCAACAAATATAAAGACCGGAAAGAAAGCAACTGAATAATGAAGAAACAAAGTAATTAGGGTTAAAACAATTACTCAATTAGTCAATTAATTAATCATCAACTTTGATAACCGATTAATCCGTTTTGAGTTTCTCTGATTTTTCAACTTCTTTTTGTTTGCTCCACATTACAAGTAAATCATCAATTAAGACGGAATCATTTTTGGTTTGTGGACGAAACCAGACGTTTGAGGACACGTCTGAGAAATAACAATCCACATTTTCCTCGACATTTTATGGGTGAAACGACGAATGGCTTCATCAAGAAAACAATCGATTAGCTGCAGCACTAAAGAGAAGGAAAAATGGAATAAAGGAGGCTTAATTAAAAATGTTGTTATGCAAAAGTTCAGTGTTTCTATTCCTGCATTTTTGTCTTTTCTTTCTTTTTTTTGTCCAATTTTAAAATCATCGCCATCATTCGAATAAGTAATGTGATGCCCCACCCCCCCCCTTTTTTTTTCCCCCCTTCCAGAAAAGTACAGTAGCAGCACATGATGCTGGTGAGTGGGTGGAGCCAATTACACTTCATGTATGCAGAAGAATGTAAGAGAACACAGGCCTGAAGCTGTGCCGCAGGGAAGAAACAAGAGGCAGTGATTAATGCCAGCAACTTTTATTTACAAATCGACACTGTCGTTGCCGTTAAAGCCTGTGCAAAGCAGCTGCAGCGGCCTGCTGTTTATTCAGGAATTTCACTGTGCGTGCATTCTACCCAACTCTACACCTTCTGAACTATTAATCATGCCTTTATTGATCTGCTAATCTTGTAATGTGCCTGTCCGAGTGGCTGAACGGGTGCAGTCAGACACCGTTCGACCACGCGTGCCTGCTGCAAATCGTAAAGGGGTTCCCTCCATCTCTGTCTGATTTCCTGCAGCAACAGCTGGGAGATGGAGCTCCTGCATCTTTAATTGCCTGCAGTGCAGCAGGCACAGGAATAATTAGTTATTTTGTAACAGCAGCACCTGCGATAATAAAAGGCATACGATACACCACGCACACACTTATGGGGCCCCGACACAAAACACAGATGCCGAATATTCTACCAGAAGATGGTTTGTTTTTACAGTGCGGCTCATAATATACAACCTCATATTATTTTATATTCAAACTAAACCAGCACAGACACTGTACTGATAATCTGAGGAATCTCGAGATTAGACCATTGATGTGATAGGAAGATTATCATTTTTATGACCTTTGGCCCCAAAGGAATATACTTTTTATATTAGCGCTGAAACAATGAATCGATTACTAAATTAATAGTCAACTATTTTGATAATCGATTAACCGGTTTGACAGTATTAAAAAAATACTCTGCTTCATATAACAATAAATCATCAAAACTGAATCTGAATCAAAACTGTGGACATTTTAGAATCATTTCCAGGTTTGATGAACCCATGATCAAAATTTTTTTCAACATTTTCTGACATTTAATGTCAGATTATCGATTAATTACTCGATTAAGGGTGAAAATAATGAACAAACCAGTTATGAAATTTACCGTTAGTTACAACTCTTATATATATATATACTGTATATATACACACACACACACATACTATATGTATATATTTTCTCTGTGAAATGAAATTCTGACTATGCCGCTTACTGGGCTAAATAATAAAAATAAATAAGTATAAATATACAATATAAGAAAAGCTAAGAAAAATAGAGCATATATGTAAAATTTATATATACACAACAAATACACAACAGGATAAAGTCCACAGTGAATGTACAAACACAGTAGACAGTAGTGCAACACGTGCAATATACATATATATATATGACCAAAACACCAAAAAAACAGGATACAACAATACACCAACTTCATTATTAATATACACTTTCACTTCAATTCTGCTCAGAGTGAGCCATCCTGCCAAAAACAAAACGCAATAGACGATCTTTGATAGCCTTATCCCTTCACTTGTCGTTTTTAACAACAGTGAAACCATCTCCCATTTGTCTCATAGCAGATCTCTGCTCTGGTCTCTATGACAGATTCAGGCTCTTTATTTTTTGTTTCCGTCATGCGAGTAACCATCTTAGCAAACAAATGCGATCTTTGATGAGACGGCTTCACCTGTTGAACTGGACTCACCTGTCGTGTGCGGCTGCAGTCTCGTGGACACGTGAGTTGACGAAGGTCTGATGGTGAGATGATAATCCTATTAATCCTGTTAATGCTGTCATGATGATGATGATGATGATGATGATGACGACATGAATGTCTGAGCGCTCGCACAGCGCCGGTGTCTTCTCCCTTTGTTTGACAGCGGTTTAAATAGAAATGGCGCGGGGTTTTGGATGCTAGAGCCCTATTGGTTAAGAAGGCCCATATGACTGGGGGGCGGGACTCGAAGCCGGAAGTGAATTTATTTTTAGACAGAGATTAATATAGACTTATAACATCATAACATAATATGAAAAAGCACAATTAAAATGTGATTAAAAAATAATAACGTCAAAAATAACAAGCTAGCTAGCTAGATAGATAGATTGTAGATGGATATATAGTAGGGATGGACATTTATAGCATTTATGCTCTTCAAATATTATTTTGATTTGCTAAACTCCAGCAAATGAGAGCCAGTAAAAGTAGTTTTCACTAACAGGGGACAAACAGAATAAATTCAAAGACCGTCAGGATCTCGTTCCATCACCTTGTGATTGTACAGGAAAATTCTAATAAAATTCTAATGTACAAAATGTTTAATTTAATAATGTGATAAATGTAACCTAACCTATTATTATTATTATTACTGTAAAAATGTTATTGGCTATGGGCCAATTTTCATTATAACTTAAATAGTAAATGTAGGGCTGCAGGACATTGACTGGGGGGCCGCGGGTTTGACACCTCTGCTGCCAGACAGACAGACAGACAGACAGGAACACTGGGTCACTGGTCACATTAACATTGCCGCCAGTGAAGCAGCATGTGCCCACGAAGCAGAGCCAGCTAAATGGAACCCGGCCATCATTAATTCATTATTTACACCTGTGCTTTTCCGACTGTGACCTGACAAAATGTCTGCCAGAGAAAAAAGGCCAACACTGGTGCTTTGTGGTTCTCCTTCCCCGGCACAGAGGGAGGAGTCCTTAAAAACCTTTATTGCGGCGTTACCCAGCAGAAGAAAGCACAAATAAATGTTTTATAGTGATTTCTTTGGTTTTAAATGGGCTTTGTAAATGGATTAGTGAAGCCCAGATGAACTCTGCGGCCATACCTAACGTCTTTATCCCGTTCTAAGAGGCGGGGAAATTCTGCGAGACACAGTGAGTGGAGAGACTATCTTGTAAATCTACGGTAAATACCGTGCGTTTGTTGCAAACTTTTGGAGCTGCTTCGCTCTAATCCCTGTCGCTGAGAAAAACGGAGAGTGAGAGGAGGCGCAGTTAACAGGCCGAGTCAAAATGACACCCTCTCTTCTTCTCTGTTGTTTTTAAGAGTCTGCATCTTTAATGATGCACAAAGGACACGAACGGCTGGAGCTCGCGTGTGTTTGTGTTGTTTGTGTTGGTTTTAAACTCAGAGGTTTGTTGCTTAGATGCAGCTCTTATGGAGTGGTCAGGGGTGAAAGATGCCTCGTGCATGCGCGCAGCAGGTCCTAAAACAGGTGTTTTGTTGTTTTATGCACCGTTTTGGTGCAGTTTTCCCCCGCTTTAATGTCCCACACCAGGTTGAACTGAAGTCCCAGGATGCATTGCATTGCTCTGACCTCCCCCCAGCTGCAGACTGGTCCAGGATGCTGCCATATTGAAAAACTGGCCTTTAGTGTATCTTGAGACCAAAGGCTTTGCATACAAATGATGATCCGAGCGCTCAGTGTCACCGCTGGACTCTCCATCTGCTGGACCTTCACTTAATCCCCGCATCCATGGCAGACCAATAATTCCCTTTGAACCTCACGGTTTTTTTTTTTTTTGTCTTCGCCTTCTCTCGTCTGCATTTGTGAACAAGGTGGAGGTGAAACTGGGGCCGCGTGCCAATTCGGGGGTTTATTAATTAGTCATTATAAACAGTATGGTTTTTAAAACCAGAGCAATTTAATCAGGCATCCGTGCCCAGTGTTGAAAACATAATTATACTGAGGGGAATATAAATAGCAGAGCGATGAGCTCCAAGAGAAAGAAATGATACAACAGTGCCACCTACTGTGCACGGGCTGCACGTGCACTGATCGGCTCATGGTTGTACACCAGGTGAACTGAAGGAATTGTGCTCTGTTCCTGTTTTTTTTATTGAACAAAAAATAAAAATAAATGAATGAAAATAAAAGTTGAGTTAAGGTTATGGGGCTATAAACATAAAGATTAAAAATCTAACATGACGAATGCAGGTAATAAAGTGTAACGCTGCAGGGGAAGTGAGTGGAACGTCTACTTTTAAGAAATTAAATGTGTTTTTCCTCGGTGTTTATTGCTCTTGGATTAATTAGTGGTTGTAAAAGTGCACACATTTGTATAGCAGTTACAGAAAAATGGTAATCTGCTCAAAATCAGACGTCAGATGGACAAGATTAAGTAAATGTACACATTGAATATGCAATCCATTATGAATTAGCTAATGTTAATTTTTATTTACAAACTGAGTAGTTGTTTGGTCCATAAAATGTTTGAATATTTGCCAAAATGATGTTCTTGAATGTCTTGTTTTGTCCGCAAACCAAATTATGCATCTCGTCTTCTACTGCTTTATCCTCCACATCAGGGTTGCTGGTGCCAATCCCAGCAGACAATCCCAGGGCAAAAGGCAGGGTACTCCCTGGACAGGTCACCAACCATTCCATTCCATTCACAGTTAATTTAGAGTGTCTGTGTGACACAGAGAACATGCAAATACGAACCCAGGTCTTGTTGCTGCAAAGGCAAGAGTGCTAACCACCGAACCAACCGCGTGGCCCGAATGAAATCATCCAATTTAAATAATTTATTTGTTACATGGAGCTGAGAAACTGGAAAATATCTACATTTAAGAAGCTAAAAGTTAGAGCTTGTTTTAATTATAAAAAAAACAAACACTCAAACAGATTAAATGATGATCAAAATTGATGTAAAAATCAATTAATAATCAATTGCAGCCCTTGTTTTAGTTTAAATCAAACTGGGCCACATTTATCATCCAAGTAAGAACAGAAAATTCCACTTCACCACTTTCCAGCTTCACAGTTCACAAGAACTGGCTTAAATGTCATTTAAGGCATTTTAGTTATTTAAATTTATTGCTGATATTCATCATTGTTGTCTTATATGAACATTTAACAGGGTTTTAGAAGATAATTGTATATTTCAGCCACACTTCAAAGCTAATTGTAATGCAATTTATAAATTAGTTTTCATGTTTAGTGAACGGTATAAAATGGAAGCTTCGACAACACGATAATTGTGCCAGTTTTTAAAACTCTTGCATGCATTTGGAGACGTGTGATTCCATCGTGTCCTTCAGAAAAGGCTGAGAGAGTTTTTCCGTTTCAACTCTGTGGAAAAACTGATAAAAGTTGGCGTAATTAGTATAATTATTATGTAAAAGAAAAGCGTTGGACAAACTGAATTCACAGGATCAGCAGACGCCGTGTTTGTTCCGAATATTTATTTTCCTAAGCCCAGAAATGACATCAACCATTTCTAACTTTGAAATGTGCTTTGCATTTATTTAGTCTTGGGGGAAGAGAAAGAAATGTCTTATATGGAAAAAAGGCAAAAAGAAAAAACAATATATACACTATGCTTTTAACCAGAAAGGCACCAAAGACACATGAGCAGTAACTGCTTCCTGTTGGCTCAATAATAATAATAATAATAATAATAATAATAATACAGGAAAAAAGTGTGAAAAGTGTGAAGCAAATCCAAAACAAAAACATAAAGTAAAAAAAAAAACACTAGCAAAATAATGAGGGTCTTTTTTAGTTGTGACCATCTTTATTTGAAAGGTTAAAAAGCTAAATAAGACAATAGTGGTGTTGTGATAGCTAAAATATATATTATTTATTACATAAATACAATAGTCTTAATGTAGCACAGTCTGCGTGTGCGTCATTTACTCCCTTTTGTGGCCACGAACTGTCCACCAAGTGTGCAACGGGAAAACATCATCGACGTGAGAACATCCTCAAATATAAAGTATGACTTCGGTCCAAGTTGAAAATATTATTTTTACACATTTGTAATAAATTATTTTTGTATTTTTCTGTCAGGCAAAAACAGCTACTGTGAATCCTTGTTTCTGTCACAGACTGAAGTGAAATGATGATATTGCTGCGATTGTCTGCACATTACAAGTGTTGGTGATCAAAGTGGACAGAAGAGGCGTCTGCGGCCAACGGCGAAGCAATCGTGTGACCAAAAGAAGTGCTGCAACACTGGGACCAAATAAAAACCGCTGCAGATTAGATTATCCTCCATTCAGCAGGGGATTGGATTGGACTGCTGTGGGTCAGAGCAGGTCAGTTAAGGTCAACGTGTGAGGTAACGTCCTACTCGTACGGAGGAGGATTGGGGCCACACGTGACTATCTTTGCAAAATAAAATAAATTTTAAAAAAAAAGCCAGCGTTTTGAGATTAAACTGAATTGTGAGAATAAATACAGAATTTTTCTCAGAATTCTGACTCTAATCTGAAAAATCTGACTTCTTTTCCTCTCTGAATTCTCACTCTCAGGATTCTAATCTCAGACTTCTGATATCTGACTTTTCTTTGAGGGAAAAAAAATTCTTATTTCGCGGAATACTCGCTCTAATCTCAGACTTCTGACTTTCTCTTAAATAATTCTGAGGGGGTCGGGCTGAATTCAGAATTCTGACTTTTTTCCTCAGAACTCTGGCTGATTTAAAGTTTTCAATTTTGTTTCCAGAACAATGTTAACATGTGGCACTGATCCTCTTCCATAAACTGGTGTATTACTGGTATTAACACTCAGCAGCACTCATCTTCCTCATCTCTCTCCTCCTCCTCCTCCTCCTCTCTTGTTGGAATGAGGAAAGCACTTGTATCGTGATGGAACCTGAGCTCAATGAAACACTGCAAAAAAAAATATATATATAAATTCTATATATATATACTGTGGCATGCAATGGAAATGAAAATAACCGTGTGGTTTAGGTGGGTAAATGGGATTATGGTGAAATCATGAGGAGCTATGACCGTTGGCACCGCTCTGCTCACGTGGAGGTAACTTTCTCATGGAATCGAAGCCTCCCGTTCCCGAAACAGCAGCAGTCTCTCGCTCGGCGTGCTTCATCGGCCCCGGCGGTGAGAACTGCACTCAGCTGAATGAAATGTCTGCTGTTCCTCGTGTGTCTGTCATTTGTTAATGGTGATGGTGACATAAGATGTAGGTATGTAGCCTTCGTCGCCGTTGTTCCTGCGGACGCGGGTCCAGCCGTCCCCTTTGTCCTCCTCCACCACAGCCAGCACTTCCCCTTCCTGCATAGCGATGGTCCCTTCACTGGCACCTGGAAAACAAAATGGAAAAAATACAACAAGTATACATTAAATATATTTATTAGAATGAAACAAATGAATTTAAATCACTCAGTTTTAACATCACGATGACTAGTTTGAGCCAAAGAGTCGTCTGTTTCTGCTTTAAAGACACATGAATGCGTGAACCTTGTTGGCGTTGGATAAAACAAGATTCCCTTCACGGGTAGTTGACATACCAGGGAAGTTGTACATGGCCGTGCAGTTCCCGATTGGAGCAGTTAGTTCGTCGTCTTCAAAGTCGTCATCAAACTCGGCGTAGATGGCTTGAGAGGGATCCGGATCGGGATCAGGATCAGGAGTGCTTTCATCAGAGTGAGCACCGTCAGGACTGGAAGGAGATAACGCACACGTAGTGAGGACTCCTGCACTCCCCGAGCCTCTTACCCTAACCTTAACTATCACAGGTCAGTTCAGATTCCACTGAATGCGTATGAGTCACGTTGCGTCTCCATTGCGGCATCGGAAAGGAGTCGCATCCATTCTCGTCAACGCGTCAGCTTCCGCTGACTACGTCTGTGTCGCTGCTGCGGCGGTCCGACACTTACGCAGAGAATAGTTCTATTACAGTTTGCAAGAGTTATATTTTTGCCGGATGACGGACCACGGCGCTTCAGTTCAGCGGAATTTAGCACAAGCGGGACCGAAAGTCCGACAGCGTCCGGTTTATTTTCAGAATAAAAGCCCCCGTGTTGACACCATACTGTATTTCACTTAACTACATCAACGACACTCTTACAAATCCAGCGTTCTCTTCTCGTACTCCAGTCCGTCGGTGAAACATCTGCTTCTTGTGTTTTTGAATCACTGCGAGAATCCCCTGAGAAACCCAGCTCCAGCTTTCCTGCTGTGCCACACAGCACACGGAGCTGTGGACGCATCCGGCGGGTGATGACTGTGCAACGCAGATGCAACACGCCACAATATGCGTTCAATGGAATCCCGGGATTAACCTAACCCTAAAACCAGGTCTTAACACCCTGAAAAAAACACTTTAAATATGTGGGGGTCCAGATAAAATGTCCTCACAATGATATTTAAAGCAAGTACACGCAGACACACACACACACACAGGTTTCCTGTACAAGGCAGACCAAGCCGTTTTAGTGTCAAACATGACGCCTGTCAGAGGAACATTCAAAGTATATTTTTATCAAACCTTTATTTACGCAGGAATAAATGTTAGTAAGGTTAAAAGTCTCTTTTGCAAGAGAAAATTCAGATGAATCCAACAGGAAGTTGCTAATAGAAAGGACAAGCTTACAGATAAACTCATGCCGACGAAGTGAAGGTAACAAATATGCGTCAACAGTGTTACCTTTGTAGATCGTGAGCTCCGTTATTGTTGAATGTGTGACGTTTATAGCGCAGCGTGTCCCCTCGACCTCCTGCTTCAGCCAGCCACGTCTGCGCACAACAACAGACATGAGGAAATGTCATTAGTGCTGCTTTTATGATGCATTTACTGACAGAATTAACAGAAACCCACAGCATTTCTGTCAACATCAAGTCACCCTAACATTTTCTGGCACTTTGTGGACCAAACAAGGACCACAGATTAAAATGATTATGAAAATAATGTTTAGTTGCAGCAACCATAAATAAGATTATCATATAAACCGTGTTCGCATTTGATGGTGGTGGCTGTTTACACATAACGCAGTAGAGTTGCTAAGGGTTTGAGGCTATAGGCTCAGTATATAATTTTAAACAGTGGTGTAGTCTAAGTGATGTGCAGGTTTACGGTGTATACCCACTGCAACAGGTCCAGGATTTCAGTATAACCACTTCAAAATGTGCAGTGATATGTATCAACTCCTTTTTGGGGAGAATTTGCATTCATGTTATTCATTTTTACAAAAAAAAAAACTATATGAATGTTGTTTTCATTAAAAACACTATTAATAATAATAATTCATCATGTGCTCACTCTTCTTGTAGGTAATTAGGCTGCTGGTCTGGTAACCCATACTGCTTTGAGTGTGGTTTCTTTTTTTATGTGACCAGGGAAAAGTGGTCTGGACTCGATCGTTGCACTTGACTGTCCCTACACGCTAATGCATCACAGTTAAATAACATAGAAGGGTAAAAGAAAAGGTTAAACAACTTACTCTTAGAGTCAGCTGAACCACAGTTCACTCACTATAATTACTTATTTATAATACCGATGCTCCAGCTGTGATATTTACAGTTCGTATAATGTGTATTGTTATTGAATTTCCGTCAGTTTCTCACATACCCTGACAAAGATATAAATATTTCTGTCGTGTGATATGATTTTTATCCAGCCCCAGGGTGGAACACGTGGCTAACACTGTTGCCTCACATCCCAGTTCGGGCCTTTCTGTGTGGAGTTAGCATGTTCTTCACGTGTGCGCGTGGGTTTACTACGGTTCCCTCCCACAAGTCAGGTTAACTGGACACAAAGGTGAGAGCGCGAGAGTGCATGAATCTCTGTGTGTTTGCCCTGCCATGGACTGGTGACCTGTCCAGGGTGTGACCCCGCCTTTCACCCTTTGTCAGCTGGGATTGGCTCCAACGCCCCCGCCCGCCACAAAGCGGTAGACGACGAATAAATAATTCTTATCCCTCTGTTTCATACTTTGCTTTTCTCTTTCATAGTTCGGCGAAGCTCGGTTATTTATAGCGATTTCTGATCCATCAATTTAAAGAAAAAACCAGGGCCTCATGATGACGACAATGTGACAACAGAGGCCTCGATTACCTCGTACTTGTTGACCTCTCCTCGCAGTCGCTCGATGTTCTGGGACGTCTGGCTGATTTGGGATGCCAGACTAGCAGGGTCTCCCATCTGAGGATTCTTCTCATAGACGTCTTTCATCTTCCCGAGGGCCTCGCTGAACAAAAGAGAGAGGAAGGAGTAAGAGGAGGAGGAGGAGGAGGAGTGACTTTCAGGAGAAATTGGTTTCGGGCAGAGCTTGAATATTAGACTCTCACCATCCGTCGGCGAGATTCTAACAAAGGCGGTTATTAACACTCAGGAGGATAACCACATTTACACACACACACCTCTGATCTACTTCCTTTTGCAGTTCCTTGCATATTTCCTCCAGTTTCTGCTGTAACCTCTTCCTGCGTTGCTCTGGAGGAAGATGTGCGAAATCCTCCGTCACTGTGGGCTGAAAAAAGTCACAGGAAGGCCGGATTAACACCGCGCTCGCTCTGAAGCAAGCACGCTAACACTTTACACTTACAGTAGAGTAAGAACATGGTAAGTTTTTATTTAAATGAAGCTCATATTTTGGTAATATCATCTTATTTCTAATGCAATTTCCAGCCAGGTAATAACAATAGTAATAGCGTGGTAATATCACAGTAATACTATGTCATTTACCTGGTAATTTGAATTATTTCTGGCAGCAGCAGGTTGTACACTAAGAGGTGTAATGCTGCCCTCTGCAGGACAAAACGTGTCTATCACTTTATATTTTTACATAAAGACCAAAATGCTAAAACTGCCTCAATGACAGGGTGATGGTTCTCCTCAATATGGAAAATTGCTTTAAAGGGAAAAGCATGTATCCAAGACAATGATCTTTTTGCTGTGAGGCAACAATGCTAGCCACTATACCCTCATATGGCCCAGTCCCAGATCAGCCAGTTCAATAACCAACTCTCCTCTGGAGTGACCACATGAAAATAAAGCATGTTTAATTGTCTCTCTGGTCGTCCACACTGGCACAGAACATCTGGCTTCACAAATCTGGCTAATCCACAATACCCTAATCTCACAATACCCTTCTCTTTAGCTTCAATGAAAGCCACATCATCTTGATACTAGGCATGCACAATATAATCAGTCCAATATCGGTGTATTGGCTTTAAAATGTATTATTGGAAATCACCCAACACTAATGTTTAAGACCGTAAGCTGAATAAGTAGATATCGCCTTGACTTCTTAGCTGGCACCCTCCATAACTAATGTTTGGTTCATAAAGAAAATTATATCTACACCTGAGTATGAAATATATTAAGTTAATTTCACTGGAAAAAAAATCTAAATGAGTCAGGTCCAGTATCGGTTATCGGCCCAAGTACAAAGTATATATTCCAATATCATGCACCGTACCTGATGTCCCAAAAATTATTTCATTATTATTATTACCAAGCTATTACTTGGTAATTACTATTTAAAAAACTGATGATGTATTACCATTATATTACTTCCCTATGTTACCATCCTATTGTTACTTTACTGTAATGTAGAGTGTTCTGCAAGCAGTTTCATAACCTGGGTAACCATGACAACAACAAAAAAAAACAGTCGTTTCAAAGGGGAACACTGGCAGCTCAAACGACAATGTCTGAAATAGTTACACAAGTCAATGTGAAACAAAAAAATAAAAACACCTGAACCCACAAATCCACCACCCATAAACATCACACACCGTAAAAAATATAGATATTATTTACTGCAGTTTTAATAAATAAAGCACTGACTGTAAAACATGACAAACCATTAGGGCTGAAGAAAACTGCACTTTAAAAACAAATGGCTACAACAAATTAAAATGAATGTATTTTTCATTGTTTTATGTTATCTGCCAATTAAATACACAATTATAAATGGCAATTAATTCCATTCTTTTGAGTAGAGTACTTCATATTGTGATGGGATCTCATCGGGTCATGCTCCGCGCCTTGTTTCAAATCTACAGTCGAATCTTGACCTATAAAGTTATAGTGCAACTATAAATATATAAAATCAAAATGAGATTGTTTGACACAAATTGTCCAGCCCTAATGAAAGTTGTTCACAGTTTTTAAACTTGGCCAAAAGTTGCCCCCATTTCCTCCCGTGCTACCAAGTGTCCCTCCCTTGCTCCACCACCAGGGGGCCACCTCTTCAACACAGACAGCCTTATGCCACATGACTGTGTTGGTGGACGCTGAGTCATCTGAACACAGACGCTCGGGCAGCGCTTTGTCAAGGGAAAACTTTTACATTATTATAAAAGAAAAAGAGCTGCTGTAATGGAAAGGTGGCCACACACACCAGATTTGTTATATCATATTACCATGATCCTCTCCGGAGTAAACTTCTGAGGAGAAAGGAGACAGTATATGTATATAAAAAAAAAGGAATACAATCTCATTTTCCTCCCTTCATTACATGTTTATAAAACACACAAATATTTAAGTTAGAGCTAAAGCCACAGTGAGCAGCAACAGCTGACATTGCAAAAATTCAAAAACAGTGTGATTCGTGTGAGGAA
Source organism: Brachirus orientalis (assembly GCA_016785285.1). Taxonomy (NCBI): domain Eukaryota; kingdom Metazoa; phylum Chordata; class Actinopteri; order Pleuronectiformes; family Soleidae; genus Brachirus; species Brachirus orientalis. The sequence continues at coordinate 2,485,832 of JAFBJR010018220.1, forward strand.
TTCAGTGACACATGGTCTCTCCCTCTCCCGGCACCCGAACCTCCGCCGCTGGTGACTCACCGATCTCCTGAGCGTCCGGAAGGAAGAGATTCTGGGTTTGACTGTCTTATTGATCTCCTTCAAACAGTACGACAGGGGGTCCCGGCCGAACTTGGGGGAGGGGGGTCCGTTAGCAGGCGAGGGGGCGGGGGGTGTGGAGAAAGGTGGGAGTGTGGAAGGAGAGAGCTGGGGAGGAGGGAGGAGTGGTACGAGAAAGAACCAGCACCCGGGCATGAGATGTGCAGGCATGAGGGTGGTGTCAAGGATGGGGAGGAGGAGGAGAAGAGGAAGAAGAGGAAGAGGAGAAGGAGGAGGTCGGAAAGGATAGAAAGAAAGGAGGGAGGACAAAAAAAACAAAACAAGGTGACAAGGGAAAGAAAAGGACACGGTCAACACCTGAAAGCACACCAACAAAAAAAAAGCCAGGAAGACAACACAACACAACACGAGCAAAAACCGGCACATGAGCCCAGAGAGCATGAAAGAATCATTAAACACACGAGTTTCCTGTGGCTCTCATTGACACACACACATACAAACGTTCTCAGTGAGGACACCTCATAGACATAAAACACTCCCTAACCCCAATTCTAACCCTTAACCCGGGTCTTAACCCTGAAAAGTTGTGAGGCCCAGACAAAATGTCCTCAAAAAGATGGGTTTTTAGACTTCTTTGGACCTCAAAAAGATATAAATACAAGTACACACTCTTGTACAGCATTCTCTGTGAGGACACCTAATAGACATGGAGCATTCCCTAGTCCCTAAGCCTAACCTGAACCATCACAACTAAATACCTTACCTAAACCTAATTCTAACCCTAACCCCAAAACAAAGCTCGTAATTCCCAAAAAGCCCGTAAAAGTTATGGATTTGCTGGACAATTGGTCCTGGCAGCCTATTTAAGACATGCACACACACAAACTGAAAACTTGTTTTTATATCTCAGTGAGGACCCCTTCCCTGGGCCCTTACCCTAACCTGAACAGCTAAATGCCTAACCCCGACCCTTAACTTAACCCTGAACCTTAAACCAGGTCTTAACCCATTAACAGGTCGTTTAGGGAGTGACAGAATGTGAGGAGCAGCCAAAATGTCCTCACTTTCATAAAATGTGTCCTCACTTACTGTCTATACATTTTGTTTGGTCCTCATTAAGACACGTGTGCACACACACACACACACACACACAATAAAAATAAATCACATAAACCACAGTGAAAGCAAACAACCACTTCTGACGAGTGACGCAGCAGCCCAGCATCTGCATTTGTCTAATTTGTATTACATAACTTTAACTCAAAAAAAGAGTTGTTTTCTAGTCTCGTCCTTTTTATTAAACACATTTTATTGACTGCTGTGCTTTTACTTCTATTGATTTCTTACAGTTCTGTCCCTGTGTTGTACTTAAATCTCACTATGGACTGAACACAGTCACAGGAAGGGAGGATTACCACCGTAACACTCTATGTCACTGTACAGTAACAACATGGTCATTTATTTTCGTAATAAAATCTAATTTCTAAAACAAAATATCATTTTTTTTATTTTATCTTTATTGAATCAGATCACTCCATACTTATTCTTTTTTTTAAAAATTAAATTTGCTTCTTTTACCTTTTTTAAATTAAAATTTTCTTTCTCCATGATTTTTTCTTTGTCATTTTAAATGTATAATGCAATGCACAAAACTACTGTATAATAAATACACATGATTAAACAGAGAGACATTTCACAAATCAGACTTCAAATGTGTTTTGCAATGCATCAAAATCAATATGTATCTAACGTCTGTTTTTATTAGGTAACACTTTATATACCAGTACACAAAACAACATGGTCTAGTATGTTGAAAAAAATCTGTAATATTATTGTAATAACACCATATTTATATAGTAATTAAGTGACAATAACTTGGTAAAATGTACATTGGACTTACAATATGGTAATTATCAGTTTTGATTTTTAGTTAAGGTATAACATTGATTGTAACCTATAATCATTTTAATTACTAAGCTATAATCTGGAAAATACAGTAAAAATAACAAATTACAATAATATAATCCACTTATTACCAGACTATTTCAATAGTTTTTAACCAAGCTGGAGACTGCATTAGAAATAAAGTGGTATTACCATGTATTATTATGACTCACTATTCTGGATGATACCATACGATAAAGTGTTGCCTTATTTTGCTATTGAAGAAAACGAGATTGCAATAATTTTAATGACTTTTACCCGAGTTAAATTTGATGAACAGATGAAATTTGAGTTCATACACCAGGAGGGCTGCAACAATTAAGTTTTAAGCTTTCTAAATTCAAATAATTTCTTTTTTTCTGGTTTCTTTGCTCCTTATAACAAGTAAAAAAAAATAATCACTAAAACTAATACGACATCTTAGAACATGATTATGTTGAGGAAACGCCGATCAACATTTTCTGAACATTTTGTGAAATGAACAGTTGAATCAATCATCTTTGGCTGCAGCCTTTTTTTTTTACCACCAGAGCAGTTGTTTTTACTAGTCTGTCTAATTATCAGAGCAGAACAGAGGACAGTGCATACACTTTGGGGGTTTTTTTTTGGAGCTTAATTATGGCCTTGTGTGACCTTTTAAGAAAGAGGTTAAGTTGGAAACATGCTGGGAGTGAAGTAATAAGCTGCATGTCAGTGCGACCTCTATTAGTTAAATTACAGAGGAAGCTGATACCTTCACGTCTGCTCCAGTCCAGCCGTGAAGGTCTAAAACACGGTCCCCTGCGTAAACGCTGCCAGTTGGTAAGTGCAGCGCTATGATTATGCGAACATCTCCTGGGTAGTTGCTAGTTTTCCTGGAGAGTTATGAGGAGCTAAATGCAGGAATGTGGCCGTGAGTGGAAATGTTTAAGGGCCAGACATAAACCAAAAAAAAAAAAAAAAAGTGGAGCCAATATAGTCAGAATCCTATTCATACGAGTACAGGCCTAATTGGGAGAGCATGACTGATGACACACAGGCGAGTGTGTGTGTGTGTGTGTGTGTGTGAGAACAGGAAAAGTGCAAAGCAGAGCAGCCACAGCGACATGCAGAGACGAGAACAAGCAAACACTGCGAGAAGGAGAAGGAGGGGGAACCATTAGCTGTTAGTGGTCAGCCATAACCAGTGGTAATCTCTCTTGACTAGGGCTGGGTATTGATTAAAAATGTGCCACAACAATTCTTCTTTTTTTATATACACTACCGTTCAGAAGTTTGGGGTCACCCGGACAATTTTGTGTCTTTCCCACGAAAACTCACACTTTTATTTATCAAATGAGCTGCAGGATGAACAGAAAATATAGTCAAGACATTGACAAGGTCCGATCGGACCCACCAATGTGATGCTCCAGATACTCAACTAGCTCAAACTAGCTCACTTTTGTAGCTTTTCTAAGCAGCTCAACTGTTTTCAGCTGTGCTAACATCATTGCACAAGGGTTTTCTAACCATCCATTGGCCTTCTAACGCAATTAGCAAACACAATGTACCATTAGAACACCGGAGTGATGGTTGCTGGAAATCACCTATGTAGATATTGCATTAAAAACCAGACGTTTTGCAGCTAGAATAGTCATTTTCCACATTAACAATGTATAGAGTGTATTTCTGATTAGTTTAATGTTATCTTCATTGAAAAACAGTGCTTTTCTTCCAAAAATAAGGACATTTCTAAGTGACCCCAAACTTTTGAACGGTAGCATATATATAAAAATACCATTTTTATTAAATCCGCTTTAACAAAAAAAAGTCGACCTATAAAGATTTATCTACAGTTGATGCCAAAACCGATTATTAGAAATCAGAGTAGATGATAATTTATATATTTAGCCAATTTTTTTCTTTCCCCTCCATCTGATAAAATATAACTGTTAAATGATAACAAATAAACTTCAGTAAAGTTAATTTATTGGACAACACTATGTTTCTGTGTCGCCAATCTATATTTTATATCTGCATTGCGGCGTATTCAATTTAAAAAAAAAAAATGTTTCACAAAAAATAATGTAAGATATTAAAAACATGAAATAGGTCGTCAGAAAACTACGAGTGAAAACTTTTCTGAGAGCAAAAATAGTTTGAGATCATTGGTCGAGAAATAAAAAATGATAAACAAATTTTTGAAAAAAAATTAAATAAAATAAAAAATTGGTCAGCCTCTACTTTACTGTTAGATTACACACAAATTTCTTATTTATTTCATACACTTTCCAATAAACCTTTATTTATTAAACATGCACACACAAGTGTTAAAGGTTATGTATGTAAAAAGGTATTACGATTATTTTTGAGACATAAAATGCCATCAGAGATTAAGGGAACATGTTTAATTTAAATACCACTTTCATTATAAACAATGATGCATACTTAAAATTGACCAAACAGGTGGATGTTTTGCTTTGTTGCTCCTCCCACCACAACAAACCCAAGAGCTAGCTGTTAGCTGTTAGCTGTTAGCTGCTAAGTGTGGACTGTGACAGGACACTTTTCCCAAACAGGGAACTTTAATCAAGGTTAGCTAACAGTTTCTCTCCCGCCTTTCGCTCTCTTTTACTTCACCAGTGGATATTTAACGTATTTAATGTTTTTCTCAGTCCATTATTGTCGCCTTGTCATCTTTAAAGCAGAAACACTTTCGCTTTGACGTGGGAAAATAAACCAAATTAAATATGACAACTTTTTTTTTTCTTTTTTTCTTTGCATTAACCATTTTAAATGCTAAAGGTCCCCGTTGTACATATTTTACATATATCACCGTTAAGCCCCATCTTCCTGTTCTACTTTGAAGAATGAGCTTCATCTCTGGATGTTGAAACAGCCAATCATGACCGCTGGCATGCAGCGTTTCCATCATGGTACGGCTCGGTTTGGAATGGTAAAGCCCTGGGTCAGGCTTGCATTCCGGTTTGTGGCTGTTTGTCTCACCGAGACGTCAAGTTTCGAAGAAACAACCGTTGCAAGGTGACTGTACAGCTGACTGTACCGTACCATTTTACTCTGGTACCCAAGGGAAGGGTGCCAAAGATGGAACGGCTGGGACTTGTTATTTTGGTACTATTCCTGTGCATCAGTCTTAGGCCACCATCAGATTTGTTGTTTTAGCAATGCTATAATGACCATACTGTACAATTATTTCCCAACCACTTTATTGGAACACATCCTGAAAATATGGAGAAACACATATGCAGTTTGAAAATAACATCTTTTTCAACAAAAATGCTTCTATAATATCAAATATTTAGTGTGACCTACATTTCCACTTGAACAATAACACAACCATGGCTCTTTAAAACCTGGAATGGAACCCTAATGTTATTGGTCAAACCTGTGTTTCTCCTACTATTTCATGCCAACAAATAGCTGCTGTGAAAAAGGTCTATTATACCTGGTTTACTCCAGACATGTTGGAGCATCACATACACATGTTGCACAAGTTCAACTCACTGACAGGTTGATCATATAGTAGAAGACTGACTTTTGCGTCTTTTCAATCTAAACGCCAACGATCACAAAAGTGACATAAAAACAACAGAGCTGGTGGTGGCCTAAGACTTTTGCACAGTACTGTATATCATACTGTACCAAACCATTCGATTTGGAGGAAAAACGGGTTAGATCTTGGATAAACAGCATGCTGCGTGCTTTTTGGCTCACTGACACTAATTAGATTGACTCCTTAGGTCCTGAATTTTGATGGGTTTTTTTACTATAAAAGGTGTCAATATCACAAAAGTGCTAAAGTTTGATACCCAGCCCTACACTTAACTCATAATAAAAAAAAAAACTAAACAAAAATGCTGTGAGTGTGACCCAGTTTTTCTGACCTGCTCACCATGGTGTCATCCCCCGTGTGTCTGTCTGTCTGTGTGTGTCTGTGTGTGTGTGTGTGTGTGTGTGTGTGTGTGTGTGTGTGTGTGTGTGTGTTTGTGTGCGGTACAGAGATTATATTGTTGTGATGATGCTCTCTATAATGGAAGCAGCGTGTTTGTGGATTTCAGTGTTGTTTGGACGCATGTGCTGATGGAAGCACATGCACAGCAGAATGCTGACCGCCGGTTTGGAAACCATGTTGTACACACACACACACACACACACACACTGAGAGAAACAGAGGGGGGGGGGAGGTTTATTCGCTCACAGCCAGGAACAGAGTCTCATGCAAAAGACCGTCTCTACAAGTGTCCGTGCTCGTGTGAGTCCATGTGCGACATAATGACAGAGCTTCATGCGTTATTATACCGAGTTTTTGAGATGAGCGGTGTGTTTGTGTGTTTGTGTGTGTGTGTGTAGCCAGAACCGCAGGTCCGTCATGAGTTCTCTCTGCGCAGGGGGTTTCCTGACTCTGCCCGCTGACTCCGTGGCAAAAGCAGTAAACGCTGCCATGAAGCAAAGTCACCCGACTAATCTGCCTGTCGTCCTGCAAACTTAGACCACTGATCCCCAGTGTCCTGTTCAGACCTGATATTAAAGATCAGACACAGCCTGTGTATACGACGCGTCTTCTGTGGTTGCCAAAAGACTGGGTCGCGACCCCCAGATGGGTCACAGGTGATCTTTTTTTTGGGTCCCCAAACAAAGTTGCAGAATTCTCCCAAACATTTCCATTTAGATTTATGTGTATATGCTCTGAATAACACATTTTAGAGCGGGGGTGTCAAACATACAGCCCGTGGGCCACAACCGGCCCGCCAGAGGGTCCAATCCGGCCCACATTATGAATTTGAGAAAGTTTCACATTATGAGTAGAATCTAATAATATAGTTTTCTGTTCCAGATACATGTGACAAATTGCTTAGTGATCCGCTGATCTGTCAGTTGTAATGCAAATGTGTAAATTGTAAACTTAGGTATAATATTACACTTATTTTTCCTAAAGAAATTTCAGGTTGTTCATTTGTTTTGTAAAAAAAAAAGATACTTCTTTAAATGCAAAACAAAGGGAAACATTTAGATTTCTTGTTGTTTATAGGTTATTATGCTATTATTTTACTGGGCCGGCCCACTTGAGATCAAATTGCACTGTATGTGGCCCGTGAAGTAAAATGAGTTTGACACCCCTGTTTTAGAGTATTGCTGTCCACAAATATCGGCCCCAAATTTGCTGCCATCGCTTCCATTTCTTCCATAAATACATCTTATGATCTCCGTTTCCTACTTCAGTGCTGAGTGCTCACACAAATATGCAGTTTTGCGCTGTTGGGGAGGGCAGTCACATTCAAAATGCAACGATATTGGTAGTTATGAATGTGAATCCTCAAATCTGATCTGCGACTACTCAGATTTGAACAATAATCTGAATGTAACCTAAAAGACTCTCTCGGAACAGATGTTAATATCAGGTCTGAACGGTATTTGAAGCAAATTCACGCACTTCACACACGTGAGGCCGTGTCATCAGGATAAAGTGTCCTACCTTACTCCTTTTGCTGAAAAGCCAAAAGTTCTTGCTCCTGTTCTTCCCCAGAAGGTCCATGGGACCTTTCGGTGTCCCCAGGCTACTGTCTGACGACGCGCGGTTGATGCCCTGACTGTAGTCCTCAAACTCCACATCTCCAGGACGCTCAAAGCCCGACTTGTTCTGCTCTATTACGACCACGGAGTCCTGAATAAAGATGCAATTATGGACAAGAACAATTAAAACAAAAGGAGCCATTTTCAAACACATAAAACCTAACGATGCACATCCATGTGAGACCCGACTCACATTCTTCTCATTAACGCTGGTGCCGGCTTTAGTCATGCCTTCCAGACACTTGCCAATGATGGGCATCACATGCTTTTCTATGTCGGAGAACAAAATGTAGCCTTGGGCCAACTTTCGCACCCGCCGCTCATCCAGATCCTGCAGTTTCTAACGGAGACACGATAACAACAGTTGCTCAGACACATAATACAATGTATTCTTCAAGATCAAGTTCATAATATCATAAGGTACAAGAACCCCTTTGGGACAAAATACAACATACAGTATGCTCTCTGTGTTTGTTTTTATTGTATATTTGTATTTTATTGTTACTTTTACCCATGTTTTATGTCTTTTAATTTATTTTAGTTGTTTTTTTTTTGCTCTTTGTAAGCTTTAAATGTCTTTTCATTATTATTCTGTGCAGCACTGTGGTTGTTTTAAAGTGCTCTACAAATAGTTGGATTGGAGTGAATTTACCATTTATTTTACTGTATATTTTAGGGCTGCAACAATTTATTAGTAATCAAAAGCTATTTTTAAAATTAATTAGTTAGTTTCTTGAGTGTTTTAAAGTTCTGTCAGGTAATTTCAGCCTCTTAAATGTGAACATTTTTGGATATTTTGGGAAACACCAAGTACGCCATTTCCAATTACCAATGTGTCACCATTGTAGGTGAGATTCTAGGCACAAAGCAACATGTCACTGATTGGAGAAACCAACTGATGGAATGTTTAATGACAATTCTCAGATGAAAACAATGAAATTCTCATAGTCAAAACATATCCATGTCAATATGTGACACAAATTAAGTGCTCTAACTAAGGGGTTTATATTTGGCCTAAAATCAGTGTGTGCCACTTTTATTACTGGTACAAAAATTTAAAAAATGTTAGTAACTTGCCAAGTCATTTCTTTCTACCTGTAATACCAGTTAAAGTTAGAAGTCCATTAAACATAAAAAGGCAGAAATATACACTGATGCTTTAATGTTCGGTTTACTTACATTGAAAATAATGGGCATGTCATTGAAATAGAACTGGTTCTGCTCCTTGTTGAACTTCTGGAGCTGAGAGGCGTAGTCGTTCTTACACTCCTCTGCTACGTGCGCTCTCATGTGGGCCTGTTGTTTTGCCTGTAACCACACAAACAGCGCACAGGTCAATCGGCAGCCACGGATTCTGCTTTGGTTGTGAGTGACATGGCAACATCGCAGATTTTGTAGAGTAAAATAACAATCTCGATTTTTAACTATTGTCTTTTACTTCCCCGTTTAAAAACATGGCCCTAAAAGAAAAATAATAGTACAGCACTTAGGCCAAAGAACTTTTTTTTTTTTTAACACATTTTAATCAGTCTTTAGACACTTTGTTCAAGAACTATTTTAAATAAAAAGATAAACTACAGCGTGGACATGTGTGAGGTTAAAGGGCTGCCTTTATCAAATGCCTGTGGTTTGTTTGGGTCTAAAGTTCCCTATAATGGGGCTGTTCTCCTGTTGTTTCACTGTCAGCATATTGTTTAGTCTCTTAACGTGGTTAAAAAGGTTTGTCGTGTTGCCATCCCACGTGCGAACCTTGTTTGTGCAAACTTTGCAAAGACCTGGTGTTTGTGCCTTGTTGTTTGGGGGAAAAGCCAAACCATTTTCCATAAAACGGAGGTGGAGTTATTTTTAGGAACCAAATGCTCCGTTGTGCCCGTAATTCACTATGATATGCTTAATTGCTGTTTCTTGAGGGTGCTGGCATGAAGCGGACTAACAAATAGTGTGAGTGGGCCGAGGGAAAAAATCTAATGCATTTGCACAAGAGTATAAAACAGCAATCAAGGACCCAATTCAATGACTTGCCAGGACCATTTCTCTCAAATTCAAGGACTGAATGTGCTGACACAGTTTAGATGGGAGGGCAACTTTTAAGAGTCACTTCTCCCATGAAGTCCACTTTTATTGATTTGCAGCATGTTCTGCATCTGGACAAGTGATTGTCCTTGGGATCTTGGTCAAGTCAGTCTTGGTCATTTTCGTTGCCGAGACATAAATCTTGGAATTTTCATTTCCCAGGCATCACATCATTTGCTCTCTCTTGCTTAATTTTACTCACTCACTGTTCCACAATATTAGCCACACACCCACTATGCCTCTATTTGGATGACGGACTGTTTAGAAAGCTTAGAGTACACATACAATCAAATGTTTATGTGCTGTTGTATAATTCTGACGTGTGCCATTAATACCAGTAATAATATGTGGACTAATTGATGTTTGTATGTGGTACATGGGTGTGAAATATTTTTGCGTAGGCCTAGTCTACATCAAGCAGTGCAGGCCTTGAAACAGTAAAGATTTACCCATTATCAACTTATCTTCTTCTTTGCACAAAATTCAGGAACTTTGAGTGACCCATGTCTTTTTAAGGCAATTTTCCAAAACTTTCAGAGGCCTTTTTCAAATTCACAAATGTTCAAGGATTTCAAGGACCCATGGGAATCCTGCCTTAATGATAATTCTCTGTCAGTGCCTTGACAGATCCTCAACACATTTTAATATTGTCGTACCATGAAATAGTTACATATATAACATTATCTTCCTCCTACCTTTTCCACGTCGGCTTTCGTGGCATTGATGTCTTGATCAGTCTTCTCTGCATACTGCGCCGCCCGTTCTGCTTCCCTCCACTCTCTCTCAAAACGCTTTTTACTCTGGTGTACAAAAAAGGACATGAAATAAGGAAATTCTGCTACAAGTGCAACCATTGCCTCATTTTTTATTGTATTTTTTAAAACTAAAAGATTGGAGATAAAGACATTTCAGGCTGTGAGGTTTCCCAGTAATCACAAACTAGATCTTTTGATGAGATGGAGTGTAAAACTGGCAAAGGCTTTCTAGAAATGACATATTGTACATCTCACCTTCTGATCCAGTCTGTGTGATTGACTGCAGGGAATTTTTTAAAAAAGTTTTAAATCGACTTACACTGTCGAGTTGTTTGTAGGTGCTTTCCAAACTCTGCTGGGCCTTTTTGGCCTCCATCAGATACTGGAGACATTGATAAAAATAGACGGGAGTGTGAGGAGGGTCAGATGACACAGAGGGAGAAAGAGAGAGAGAGAGAGAGAAACATATACAAGGGCAGACACAGAGTTAAAAAACAACCTCCCAAATGCACGACATAACAAGTCAAGAAAACAAATACCAGTGTGTCAGTTTACAACAACATGTCTGCAGCATGAGCCTCTGCGTGGCTACAGTGTTCTACAAGCCGGTGACACAAAGACAAAGCATAACTCAAACAGAAATGGAACACTGCCGGCCCGATTCCTGCCTCCCCCATGGGAGACACCACTCAAGAGCTTCCTTCCTGCCACAACAGTGACATCGCTCCACATCTCCGCTCCTCCTTCAAACCTCCCTCTCCGTTACACTCCTCCACCTCTGCACTACGAGCTGCACGCTCCAAATTAAAATCCCATCTGGCATCTGGTTGTCAGGCCGCTGCTGAACACGGTGCAGCAGGCACATACCAGTGTGCTCGTGTGAATGGAATCTAGGTGTTACTGTTTTATTTGTCGGTGAAGTTGCATGGTGCAGCTGAACATCACCTCACCTCACCCTTCCATATGTAGCCTTCGGTTAGCATTAAAACTCGAAAGATGCTTAGTTCGTCCACTGTGGGCTATTGTAAACCCTGCTCCTGATATAAATATTATATTTAAATATCACATCATGTCTCATTATGGGATAATGCAAGACAATTCATACAATCATAAATGTTCAATTTCGTCCAAATGAAAATAAGTCTGGTAGTGAAATCACTGACAGTGCACTTCAAGTGCTGGCTGGACAAGAAACCTGTACCAGTGACAAGTGTGGACTGAAGAAAGCCAATGGCAAAATCTGAATGCAGTAGCAGGTGTTTGACCAGAGGGGGCAGTAGATACACCGATTTGGATCAGCAAAAACTAGTTTAAATGGTTTTCACTTGAAAAAAAAAAAAAAGTGGTTAAGGAGTTCAGTTAAGAAATGACTTTGTGTTGGAAGCAATAATATTTAGGTTTAAACACATTTATCTCCACGTCACACACTCACCATCTTCCGCTCCTGCTTCAGCTCTTGCAAGTACTTGGTGAGATCGATGCAAATGTTCATCATCATGTTCTCTGCAATGAGCTCCCGCTGCCCCGCAAAGTCGTTCATCTCATTCAGGATGTCCAAAAACGACTGGTAGCTGGACAATCTACCATTAAGTGGACAGGGAGAGGAGAGGAAAGGGTGGAGACGTGAGGACACGGAGATGGAGGGCACCGATATGCTGATAAACACACACAGGCTCGAAGAGAAGTCGTGATAAGAAGCTGGTGAGTCCCTGAGTCCTTCTATGGGCATTTAAACAGCTCCAGCAACACAAAACAAACAACATCCTAAGGGTTTATCATGAGTGCGGCTGACACTTTTTCCAAAAATCATGCTCAAAGGAATATCACGTGACGGCACATGGACTTGATGACACCTGCTTGTGTGTCATTTTACCACCCAATTTGTACCGAAACCCTGTTTGGTTCTAATAAGTGTAAATGTACAGCCATTCCCTATTACCAGGAAGGATATGCCACCCACCATAAAATGAAAGCCTCACCCCATTATACATATTTATTTTTATAAGAAAAACTACTCAACAAAATGTAACATTATTTTATTTAAAATCCCCATAATTGCACTTGGTTTTTAAAGTTTTAGCTTGAATAAACAGTGGGATAAACAGTGGGATAAACAGTGATCCAAATTGACCCAGTTAGACCAGTTCTAAGGGTCAAAAAAAAAAAAAAGAAAATGTAAGATCCTTCCGAAAAAAAACATCATATAGAGTAAATGCTTCACCAGGAAAAGTAGAAAAGCAGTGACAGCATTTTAACTGAGTCATGATGTGGGTTCAATATTTCAACATAATGGGAGCAGAGTATTTGTTACACGGTTGAGTATTGTGTTCCGAAATAGCCGTGATATTGGTAAAAGTATTGGAGGTGAAGAAAGTGGTTTTTTTTTTTTTTTTATGAGGGACACCTGTAATTCTGCTTCTTTTTTTTTTTGCAGTTATCTAATCAGCCAATCTCATGCCAACAGCAAGCCACAAAATTCTAGAGACGGATGTCAATGAGCTTCAGTTAATTTACACATCAAACACAAACCAGAGGAAACATGATGATATGAAAGACATTAGAATTAAATAACGTCTATATCAGTCAGTCACTTGGTGAGAAACATAGTTTCAAACTTCTCTTCCGTTTCTTATTAATGGTAAAATATAGTGGTGTTCTTGCAAAAATACACAGTATTATGCCATATAGCAATGTTGAAATGCTAACACTATCATTTTGTCCATTAATTTCCATTCATGCCTTCCAAAAAATAGCTAAACAAAGAGCTGCTGCTTGCTGTAAAGCTAAAACGTAGAGTTTATGACCACCTTTGTCACTTGGCTTCATGTTCATACAGGAAAACCGATTAATTAGAGAACATTCTTGCAGAGAATGACGTCTCACCTGCACTCAGGTTCATCTTTGCTGCTTCGTTTCACGTTATATTTCTTCGAAAGGTTCCTGAGAAGAGTGAAAGTACATAAAAATGAAGGGTCAGCATTAAGCAATATTTTATTTAGATGAAGAAAACTTAACTATTATTACAAACCCAGGGGCTCCCTTTTTACAAAGGATTAAAAAAAAAAAACAATAGTCTCCTTATAAACATATCAAAATAGCTTTTCTCCCTCTGACCACATCCTGTCTATCATGTGCCAGTCTGCTCCCACTTCCTCTCCAGCGAAGCTCAGCACTACAGCAGATGTGGGCCCATGGACTGGGAGACAACTGGGAGATCGAGCGAGTGAGCGAGCGAGCACGGCGGATGAGGAGAGAGCGAGAGAGCGAGCGAGCAGCTGCAGAATGAGGCCAGTGTTTGAAAGACAAGCTGGATTCTGTCCCTGACGTGGTCATGAGACCCCACAGACATTTCATAAGCGGCCTTTTTAAACATGCACCGATGCAAACACACACACACACACACAGTGACAGGAGAGAGAGAGAGGGACACGTAGAGCGACGCCTACCTCAGTTGTTTGGCGTAGTTCTGCTCGATCTCCGTCCTCTCCTTCACAAACTTCACATACTTCTCCACCAGCTCCAGGCCCGACTGCGTGTGCTTCTCAATGATGTCATACTGGTCCTGGGGAACGCAGCAGGAGAGACAAATAAGGAAAAGATATCAAGGCATCCCTCAGCGGGACATGCAACATGTGTTCACTTCTGGAGGAAATAACTGGGATGCTCCTCTGGTTGAGGTTGAGGTCATGTTGAGGAATCGTGAATGGAGGGCAATAAACTAAACACATCAAGGTTTCCTTTTCCTTTTTTTTTGCTCCCGTCTACTGGATTCCTTGATTCCACATGTTTGGCACATGTGCGCAACGTCTCGACAAGAGTCTCTTAACTTCCGCTCGGCTTTAAATCATGGGGCACCCGTGTTGTTAGAGAGAGCGTGCGGACGGAGGATATGGGGTCACAAAACTGAGGCAGAAGAAGAGTCTGATTCAAATCATTTTTATGTCCGACTCTATAAACTGTTGGGGTAAAAGTATGAAAATATATGAGTTTTCATTTTCATATGCCACAGATGTCACTGGAAACAGAAATATGGATCTACTGTATGTACAGCCAATCATACAGTTGAGGACAAAATTATTAGCCCCCCATGAAAATTTCATTGTTTTATAAGTATTTGCCAAGTGCTGTTAAACAAAGGATTTTAAACACAGCATTTTCAAACATACTTGTTTTATTTTGGATGCTTCCATTATTTGTCTTTGCACACAGAAATGAAATTATTCCACAAAAACCAAAAACTACCAGGGTCAAAATTATTAGCCCTCTGGTGCTAACAGTCACTTGTGTCTCCTTGTTGCTGGATAACAGCCTGGAGTGGTTTGTTGTAGTTTTCAACAAGTCTCTGACTCGTCTCCTGAGGAATCCCAGCCCATTCTTCTTCGGCAAATCTCTCAAGCTCCTCCAGATTTGATGGCCTTCTGGCACGGACGTTCATCTTCAGTTCACCCCAAAGATTTTCAATGGGATTTAAGTCAGGACTTTGTGCAGGCCAGTCAGTAACGTTCACTCTGGTCTTCTGGAGGCAGTTCTTCACCAGGAACGACGTAGGTTTTGGGTCGTTGTCGTGTTGGAAGACAAAGCGACGACCCAGACCCAGTTTTGCTGCTGAATCAGAATCTTCACATCTCCTTCGTTCTTCATGATTCCTTCCACCTTGATGAGATTCCCAATTCCAGACACACTGAAACATCCCCACAGCATAATACTCACACCACCGTCTCTCTATGTCTCTATGGACAAAGAGCTCTAGTTTGGTCTCATCTGACCAAAGGACATGCTTCCAGTATGAACAATCTGTGTAAAAAATGCTTTGCTCTGTTTAACAGCACTTGGGAAATACATTTAAAACAATGAGATGTTCATTTTGTCCTCAAGTGTATCACCACTTGTCAACATACTGGAACATAGTCCCAACTTTTGGCCTCCTTCCCTTCAAGTACCAGAGAAAAATGGTATGATACAGTCCAGTTGGAGCAAGATGGGCGACAGAAAAACGCCACTCCATTGTGACCGGTGTTTCTTCTACACCCACAGTCTATTGTCACACGAAGCTTGACGTCTCGTTGAGACAAACATCCACAAACCAAGCAGGAAAAAAAAAAGGAGCTGCTGGATGTCCTCCACCGTCGTCTGTCGTGTCCCGTCCGTTGCCGATGTCACGGCCATCGGGCACAGCCCACACCCTGCCTACCACGTAAAGGTGCTCTGCTCAACTCAAAACGCTTTACAGGTCCAAACTGAGCTGTACCACAGCATAAGGCTCTAAAGACAACATTATAAACATCATCACTCAATTGTCTGTACACTCATACCAACATACTTAAGGGAAGCGTGTTAAATATCTCACTCACATCAACCTGGACGCTGGAGACAAACTGAGTGAGTCGTCCGTTTTTGAAAAGTCGTTTAAAAACAGCAAAAACATTCCTGAGGCCCAGTATGACCAAAAATGTGTGGTAATAAAACGTGGTTTTGAACACCACAGTATTGAAACTGGCTATCAGCCCATGTCTAGTACACACTAAATCTTTTAATCAATTGCACAGTGAATAGTGAAAAATCACAAATGAATATTTTCCCCAAATCCTCCATCGTTAGCCGTTTAATAGAGAATTACAACACTACGAGCTCCTTATTTGGTTAAAGAGCTTTATGACACCTACAAGCTTAGACAAGTCTGCTAGTACTGTGAGATGATATCTCAGTTTACCTTCACTGGCTCTATATTCTGAACAATTCCCTCAAGCTTTCTGTGCTAGGACTGAAGGGGGGGGGGGGTTCCTAACAAGTTGGGCCATGTCCCGCTTCTGTCCGCCTCCAGCCGTCCAGGTAAAACAAAGACAGAACGTTTGGACTAATTATAGAACACGGTTAAAACAGAGGCCTGCAATCCATCACCATGATAACACCGGACCAACAGGCTGCGATTTAAAGTCATTTATTACAGAACAGAAGTAACGATTGTCCGTAAAGCCAACTTACAACTATGGATTTTCCAATTTTAGAAGGTGCTCATGTTAAAAAGAGTTTTCTTCTTCTTCTTCTTCTTGGTCGCCATCACGACAAATAATTTATTTATGAATGCTTTCGACCCGAGCAGCTGAATCCAATTCAATCTCACCACAATCGCCAGAACAGAAGAGTGAGGCTGCAGTTATCTGTGCTGCTGACCGTGAAACACACTGGATTCATTACTGCTCAGAGAGAAGTTGATGTGCTGCCACTTACCACCCAAAAAAAAAAAAAAAAAAAAAAAAAACTTACTCAGCAATGTAAAAAAAACACATAATAATAAGGCAGCACTGAAGACAGCAGGAATCAAAATATAGCCGGGGAACTGAGCAAGAGAAACTCCTGGTGACACGGAAAGACGTTACACGTTGTCAAATGTATGACTAATACAAATGTGTGCGTTGGATTACGAAAAGGCTGTGAGAGCAGCAATGGAAAATTGTGTATTTTTCAAATTTAATAATAATTATTTTGGCGTATTTGGCTTCTGAACTGCCTGTCAGCGTGTGGCCGTGCGTCGGGTCAGTTGCTGTGGGGAATGGAGATGGATGGGAAGGTCAGAATTGGCTGTATGAGATGGGTTTTGTGTCGGCTGCTGGAGAGTAGGCCAACAAACCTGGATTGCTTTTACAACTAGTATCCAACTGCCTACAGTACATAGGGTCTAAAGTGCATACTTCACATATTTTTTTAAGCCTGGGTTTAGTTGAGCTAAAACCAGTTTTTCTTCTAATGTCAGGTAAACGTATTGATTGATAAATAAACATGAATTTTCACACATAAATTCAACGCAGCTCTACAACTAACCTAACACCATATTATATTTAAAACCTGAAAAATCTGAGCGTTTTTTTAAAATAAAACACTCAAACCAACAGAAGAATCAAAATAGTTGACGGATAATTTCCTTAAATGATTAATTGTTGTAACACTACTGGCAATCTTAAAATTAAAAATGTGCTTTTATCCTAACAGATGTTCAATACAATAATCTGGCCACAGATTACCAGATATACTACATAAAGTCAATATTCTCTATAATAATAATCAAATTAATATGAAGAGAAACTAGCATGACAACACTACTAAAGAAATGGTAAATAATCAATGACGACTATGAAAACAAATGATCATATTGTGAATTAAAATAAAAAAAAACAGTTCTTCTGGATTACACAATATCATATGACCTCTAATCCGTTTGTGGAAAGTTGTGGACACCATCTTGTCCAACTTGCATAAACCAAGCGTAACAAAGCGATGGAGTCATCCCATTGAGAAAACCATCCTCATTAAAAACTGTAGTCAAACACATAAAAACAGCTTGAGAGGACAGTCAGGGTCTTGTCAAATGCCACTGTCTGTCAGACTGCTTCCTTTTATCACCATGTAATCCCCACAAATTGGGATTTTCATCAATCACAAAGAGTCGTTCATGAACCTGCTCCGTTCCACCCTTTTCACTGTTTTTTTGTTTTTGTTTTATGGGCACAATAAACATTGTACTTCTGCTGTGTAAATGACGCAGTTTCTAAGTGGCACAGCCATTACTTACATTTTATGGCACACATTTAGGCAACGGACTGCAATTAAAGACTGGTGGGCTACAGCTTCAAATGTGGGGGTTCAAATGGTCATGATGTTAACGTAGACAGGAACATAAGATAAGATATTTCTATTCTGGAACAATCTGTTGAATAATTTCTTGATTCATCAAGATGTCGTTAGGACACAAAATTCCAAAAAGCTTCTTGTTAATTTATATTATATTTGGCAGTATGGATATTTTGAACTTGAACATGTTTTTACTGTTTGAGTTTTTAATTCAGAGCTACTTAAATGTTTGTTTTGATATTAATAGATACATTTTTCTTCATAATTATATATTTTTTTTAAATCATTATGTATCAAAACAAACTTTTATTTTGAAACCTTGTAAAATATCTTCACACATGCACATATTGCTATATTATGATGGAATGCCGCGATATAATTTTAAGTTAACATTACTCACCCCTACTGAAAAGTTGGTTTTGTCCACACAGTTGTATTATTTGTCACTTGACTGGCCCTCGCCTGACAAAACCCCAGTTTTAATTGCACTGTGTGGTCAAATATAATAAGGGGTGTATTAATATTTTTTTATGTAAAAGGTTCAAACTTTAATGATGCACCAGGTTAGAGAGATCCAATTTTTACACAATTAGCAGCACAAGTTCTGTGAAAATCTCTTTCATAACCAAGAAAAATTGATATGGAACCTGAAATATCTGTGAACAAATCCATATACAGTATAGTTCAATCGAAAATTTAATTTAATTGGGACATTGTGAATCGGAAACAAATCTATTCAGGAATTCAGCAGCCATACACAGCCCTAACAATAAGGTATTCATTCATTCATCTTCCAATCCGGCTATAAAAAAAAAAACTGGCCTCAAGAAAGAACCACGGCCACATAACATGACGAAGAGTCATCCAGAAAGTCACCGACCTACAAGGCTGAGGTGGATGTTTGTGCTCTGACTGAGCCTTATGAAAATGAAGGGCCTGTCCTGCCAGAACTGCCAGATCTGCCACAGGCCGTCACTCTCAGGAGTGGCCTCACTATCACACAGCTAATGCCCAGGCACTGATCTTCCGCTCTGCAAACCTTAAAATAGCCTTTGGATTAACAACAATCATGGGACAGATGCCATGGAGCTGAGTTGGCCCATGGGACAAAACATTAACACGAGCAATTACGCCCGCAGGCCTTTGTTTAGGCCAACAGGTGAGGCTGCCGCACTGGAACACCTGTATTTCTGCAAAGAAAACATCATCGCTTGTGTGAAGAGATTCCTCCAAAAATGCAAAAAATAAAGCGATGAACAGGAAGGATGTACAGAGAGACTGAGCCTCTGGTGAATACTGTGATGTTTCCCCGACTCAATCAAAGTAGGGCAAAACTAATTAGGCTGTTGCAAACCAACATGTGCAATGAAAAAAAAAAAAGGGACAGGGGAAGAGGAGGCCTAGAGGGAGCACAGACTGTAATGAGGCCACAACCTCCCCGTCCTCATCCTCGCTCTGCTCCATTTTACATATTCAGGTTCCCTGAAAATGTGACTGTGTTTGCAAATGTGTGGCTTCACCGTCAGGGTACAGTGCACCGGCACATAAACTGTTGCAGTCACCACGGCAGCATGGCAACTCACTCAACAGGATTAGTCTAGATTCTAGAATAGGACTGGGAAATAAAGCAGTAGCAGTGATATTTAACCGTGTAATACTGCAAGGACTAGGTTGATTTTTATTTGGATAATCCGATAAATGTATTAAATACTTCAATATTGTAAAATTTTTGAATTTTTTTTTTTGTTATTTAAGCCTCCAACCACTAGTTGGCAGCAGGCTTTCTGGCATTTGACTCTCTCTCTCCTCTCTCATGAGACAAACAGTAGTATATATTGTTTATGCATAACACACTTTTATTATTTCTTTAAAGAGCTTTTATCTTTTTTTAAGATAAGCAGCTGGGGTAGTTCCTTATGAATCAATTTACATCCAACACCTTTTGGTAAAATTAATTCGCCATAACGTCTGTGCACTTTTGCAAGAGTAAACACTCACAACAGCATGTGATTTCATTTCTGTGGGAGCAATGAAAACAGTGAAGCACCCAATAATATTCCCACAACACAACTGAGCGCTGTTAAAAACATTAGTGTAGTGTATATTAAAGTACACCAGTCTTTTGTTGAACTTGGACAATCTAGCTCAGCCTTGATTCAGCTATGGACCCGTTTTTATTTTTCCTTCTTCTTAGTTTGTTTTGGTTTCATTTTGTAAGTTTTATTTCTTCACTGTTTTTCTATATTTTCCTATTTGCGAGTGTTCTCTGCAAAATCTTTTATTTTACTATTTACAATAAAGCTAAAAAGGGGGAAAAGATATTTCTATAGTCAAATATGGTTTAAATAATCTGACATGAACTCTTAACTCTTAACTCTTGAACTGGTTTTTTTGAGTTGGATTTCATTTATTACTTGTGCCTTTCGAATTGTGGTAAATCTCCACGTTTTGCCATCATTGGACACTGACGTTATCCAAATGTACAATGTTGTATCTCATTGTAAGTCGTATTTCCACAGGAAAAAGACAACTTAAAGTGGATATTTTGACAGATACTGATATTAAGATCTGATTTCGAAAGTAAAATTTTAACTGAGCATTACCACACGACGCTATCAAAATATTAACAACTACAAAGTCATTATGACTTGTTTTAGATACATGACATTCTTCAAATTGGTGTTTAACTAAACTACAGAGTTTGACTTATTGCATTGATTCGAATTGTGGTTTCGGTTTGGCAATTAATCGTTCAGTCCTCCAGTATTTCGTAAAAATACCACATTAAACTGTTCCAAAATAGAGCCAAACCCCTCCGGAGTTAATATTCCTCACATTCCATGATTTAATTTTAATATTCGTATTCACCTATCAAACAACTACCTCACTAAACTGTCCGAAAATGGAACCACGTCCCTGAATGCACCATTCTGCACAGCAGCTACAAGGCAAAAACAACTTAAAGCCGATATTTTGACAGATATTAATTTTAAGATCTGTAAATTATATCGGATAGTAAATTATAACTGAGCATTACCACATGACGCTATCAAAATGTAAACTACTATACAGTCATGACTTGTTTTAAATGCATAGGACATTTTTAGAATTGTTGTAGAACTAAATTGCAGAGTTTGACTAATTTCATTGATTCGAATTGTGGTTTCGATTTGACAATTAATCGTCTCAACTACTTCGTAAAAATACCATATTAAACTGCTCCAAAACAGAACCACCCACCCTCCAAAACAACACCGCCAGATTAATATTCCTCGCATTCCATGATGAATGACTTTTAATCCGCATATTCACCTATCAAACAACTACCTCGGCCAACTGTCCGAAAATGGAAGCGCGTCCCTGAACGCACCGTTCTGCACAGCAGCTACAGGGAGAAAGAGGACTTTTATTCCTCACTTTAGCGCTGGAAACGTCTTTAGCGACCAGTGCTCGACAAAATGTCGCGGCTCCCGTGACGACACTGACAAGAGAAGCGGGACTCACCCACAGTTCCGTGCCCCAGTCCATGTTCAGCTTGTGGGCCAAGCTGTGCGACTGTGTCGAATACAAAAGAACTTCTCCAAAGTTTGTCCCAGCAGCAGCGCGGAGGAGGCGGAGGCGGAGGAGGAGGAAGGCGGCCCAGGCGAGTTTAATCCCGGCCTGATGGATCACTCACAACCGCTACGCATTCCGGCCCAACTCCATTCAAAAGAAGATGTAAACCAGCGTCATAATTCGCTGATTAATGGACGTTTCGCAGTGGCTGCTCGAGTTAGTCCAAATGTTTTTTCATAGCGAAGCACAGCGGGATAAACGGACTCTCATCTACGCGTCACTCCCAAATCCTAAACCTTAAAGGGCCAGTGCACCGAAGTGAGCCACACATGAAACTGGACTGTGGTCCGCCTACGCGAGGTTTTCAAAATAAAAGCACAAAGTCTATGTTGACATGTCGACATGTTGATAATTTAGTTGTAAAAGGTTGTGAGTGAAACCCCGTGACTGAAAGCATTAAACATGCAACTTTTATTTACCTTAAAGGTCAACTTTGTAAGCGTTAATGACATCTAATGGTAAGAATGCAGATTGTAAATAGTATGGCGTTGTACTTTATAAGCTTCTGTTTCAAAATGGGAAAACTCACTCTGGCTGGTTGTTCCAGCCAAACCATGTTCCTGTTGGGAATTTGGGAAAAAAAGGGACAGTCAATAACAATGCTCTACGTGGTAAAAGAAAATGAACAGTAGTGTGTGTACGACTGACTTATTGTGAAACAAATGATTCTCACTCATTTTCTACCGCTTTATCCACTCAGGGTCCGGGGGGCGGGGTGCTGGTGCCTAACTCCAGCTGACATAGGGCAAAGGGCAGGGTCACACCCTGGACATTCACACCTACGGGCAATTTTAGAGTGTCCAATTAACCTAATCCCCAAAATCTGCATGTTTTTGGACTGTGGGAGGAAGCCGGAGTACACGGTGAGAACCCACGCACCATGGGGAGAACATGCAAACTCCTTGCAGAAGGCCCCTTGTTCCAACCAGGTTGTGAACCCGGGACCTCTTGCTGCAAAGGCAAGAGTGCTAACCGTGAAACAAATGATTAATTAATTAATTAATTAATGGCATGAGTGGCAACTATCAATCGGGTTGGTAATCCGACTTGAGGGGACATTCAGGTAGAAACTGCTGACTAGGAACTAGGAAATTCGTCTGAATACAACGGGAACGCACCAGTGCCTGATATTACTTTCAGTGTAAGAGTGTAAGAATTAGTGACATCTAGTGGTGGGACTGCAGAATGCAGGGAACGACAGACTCCTCTGCACACATTTACTTTTCTCAAGTGCCTCAGGAATCAGGGATGATTTTTGCTATCCAGAGAAGATGTAGAGGTCAACTAGTGTGTCAAGTTGATTATGTATTGATTATGTCCTTTTTCAGTGGCTTATGCATTGTGTTTATGCCAGCAGAGCTGTTTTGTCCATCCGGGCTGCCGTCAAAACATGGAGGCACAAGATGGCGGTCGTCCTTGAAGGAAGACCATAGCATCTAAGGCTACAATGACATCAGTTTTGAAAAAAAAATCAGTTTGAGAAAATGAGAAAACACACGAAGAAATTTGAATATTTAAGTATTTTAGTTAAAAAAAATAAATAAAAATTTGAGAAATTCCCATTTAAAAGTTCCCTGCCTGAGCTCACTCTACTTCTATTGAGTGCGTTTTGACTGATTCTCAAGTGAAGCCCATCAAACAGCAACATTTTAAAATATTAAAGGCACTAAATATTTCTTAAAATATATAAGTATCAAATATCTCTTTGATACTTTTAAGCAATCCTGAGTCAAAAACCCCTCTAACAAACAAGATTTAGACTTTTCAAATGACCATATTTCATCCATAATTTGTGTATGAGCCTCATATGTTCTAATTCGGCACGTCTAACACGACATGTAAAAATGCTATGGACTACCTTATTGCATAGTTTTGTAGAAATTTTATAGACGTTTTGAAGAAATTCAACATCAAATTCCCCTCAAGAATATTTTCACCATGTTCCACTGTGGTATTAATACACTGGCGTCAGCCGAAGGAGCTGCTTGTCGTCCGATAAATGCTGCAAGCCGGGCATAAAAGGTCATGCATGTCATGGAGTGGTACAAAAGTGTCGCTCTTTTAGGAAAAGCAGCCACATTCTTATACGCTGTTATATTATATATTTAAACTTGTTTTATAATGCCCTCCTGCTGAGGTGCGAATGAGCAAGACATTAAGCTTTGAGCTGCCTGGACAGAGAGTCTGAAATTTTCCCAGCATGGAGAAGAATGATGCTGCCAGATTTACCAGTTCACACTGAGTCATTCATGTCTCCAAATGACTCATAATTAAGATGTGAAGCCTGTTTTTTGTCTGTTCAGCAAATCTCGTGTTAACTGCCTTCCGTGTGAAATTAAGGAACCAGTGTGATTTATTTTAATATGTTTATTTATCGTTTAATTGGTTATTGTTTTGTCACTTCCAACCTTTTCAAAATAATCAAGAGGAAATAATCAAGTCAGTATTGTGAAATCATACAGATGACAAAAGTAGTTGCACAGTTCAAAACACATACATTTTTTTATGGTCTTTCAGCTTCTCCCTCTCTAGGTGGCGCCAGAGCAGGTAATCCACATAAAGTATTTGATTTGGCAGACATTTTTAGCTTGGGACTGGCACAAGTACACTGGATGTCGCCCCCCTGTGGCTGGGCTCAATTTAGAATGTCCAATTAACACTGAGCAGTTGGGATTGGGTACCTTGCTCAGGGGTACTCCAGCCCTTGGCCTGATGGGACTTGAACCTGCAACAAGCCAAGTTCTCTTTCTATTTGGCAATGGGCTGCCACACATTCAGACACTAAAAGAAAACAAATTATTGCATTAGTCCGACCAAAATTCGACTTTTAAGTCCAACAGATATTGTGCTGAGTTGGATTTTCTCAAAGTCGGACTAACCCATCCAGCCCATGTAAATGTGAGTGAAAATACAGCGTATGTTTGGTGGAAATACTAAAGGAAGCAGGTACACAGAAGAAAACAGTGATAAAAACATGGCGAAATCCAGACGGGTGCAGTTTTAGGCATGAATAGACCAAAGGATTTGATATTTTAAAATAAATGGCAAGAGGATTCAGAATGGCGCTGGACAACGACTAGCCACATGCTAAATTGGAAACTGCTATATACTGTGAAACTAAGAAACAATCTTCATTTAATAAATCATTTCCCCACTTGTGCTTGCATACTGAGACAAGTCCAATTAAAAAGCATAGTCAAGCTACAGTAATGGTTCTTTTCCGTTATACACTTCTAGCATGGCACGGCTCGACTCTACTGTACCTGGTACCTGGTACTTTTATTAGTACCTGCTCTGTCGAGGGTACAAGCTGAGCTGATACTAAAATGTGACGTGGACAGACCGCCGGCCACGCGACGTCCAACACAAGAATCAAAGCGAACAAATGCCGAACTGAAGATCAGTTAAAAAAGACTTAACAATCTTGGAAAACATGCCAACATTTAGTAAGGAAATATCTAAAATCTCAATATTTAACAGAGGAGTCTGGTGTATTTGGCGACAGCACTGCTGAAAGCTGGGGATTGTGAGCCGAATCTGAACCCGTTCAGGTCTATTTTAGTTCAGTGACTGTGTCAGATGGAGTCTGTGCTCCGGTCATGCAGGAAGTACTGAACTCATCTTTCAAATGAACTGATTCTGATGATTTAGTACACTGCTTTGAAGTTATTGGAGGGTAGAAAGACATGGAATGGCACGCAACATTTTAATGACGAGCTAAAGATGAAGCCGTTGTCGTCTGTGACATAATGACAACAACCCCGAAAGAGTTGATACAAGCTAAAAGGTGGCATCGTGGAGGCAGACACATCTCATTCCGTAAATCTATTCCATGCTAGTGCTTGGATAAAGGGAAAAGGACAGCGCAGTCAAGGTTCAACCTGCAAGGAAACATCCCGAGTGACCGATGCTGTAGTAAAACATCAATGACCTTTTTCAAGAAGCTGCTAACCTCACAAGTAAAACAAGAGAAAAGTATACAGCGATAAATGTGACTTGTCAGCAGCACTGCTGGGAAAAAATATTTTTGGTCATTTCCCATCAATGGAGCAGGAACTTTTCGGCAAAAGGTTAGATTAAGCAAGGCCCCAATCTGATACGAGGCCACCCGAGATTAGCTGATTATGTTTTTGTTTTGTTTTTTGTACCATTGATACTTTTGTGTGATCCTTGTTAAGCTATGTACAGGAAACTGCAATGACAGCATGGTTAGAAACCCTGTAACTAGACCTGATGCCAAAAGTTTGATTTGGTTTGGTTTAATACGGGGTCCCCTTTGGGGTTCCTCTTTCCAGGGGGCCTCAAAGTTTCTTGAAACACCCCTGTAAATCTGGGACAGTACCATTTAAAAATGAAAATAAAGTATATGTGTGCCATTCTTTTTTTTTTTTTTTTGTCCCAGAGCTGATTTAATGTTACGATTCTCAGCAGGTTATAAATAATCCTAAATATTGGTCCCATCAGACTTTGTCGTCAAGGGAATATCTGAACCTTCCTTGGCTTTGTCAGGGATAAAGCTGTACTGCCTGTGTTTTTTCCTACGTCTGCAGAGCATGACCAAGAGGATGATGAAGACGATGATGAAGAAGAGAAGCAGCAGCCACAGGATGAATGATTGTCGGCCTCCAACGGTCTGGCCTGTGAGACAAAAATAGGAAAATAAAAGACATAAAGTAAAAGTCTTTTTTTGTATATCAAACTCTGCATTGCAACGTGACGGAATCAGTATCGGTGACCTTTCATCTGCAGCGTGACAGAACTTGACACAGTCCCAACTTTATTCGTGGCAACACAGATGTAAACACCAGCATTGGTAGACGTGGCTCCTGTCACACTAATGCTCTTGTGGCGCCCTCCAGTGGTGTGCCTCACATTCGCAGCAGAGGTGTACTTCCACAGGACCTCAGGGACGGGGTTTCCCTCAGCATGGCAGTCCAAAGTCACGTTCTCACCCGGGGTCACCTCGTGACTCGTGTTTCCGTCCTTAATCTCTGGAGCAACTGTGGATTAAAATACGGGGTCGGATTAAAGAGGAGGACACTTATTTATGATTTCTCCAATTTGTTGTTTTGTTTTTTTTTTCACAATGAACAAAACAACACACGAAAAGACCGTTATTGTGATTCCAGAAAATGAAAACATACAAAAACAATATCTTATTTTTGTATGTTAAAATTAAGAAAAAAAATATTATTTTTTTCTTAAAATAATATTTTAAGAAAAAATAATATTTTTTCTTAATTTGAACAAAAATAAATGAATAACTGTGTACAGGGCTGGGAAGTTTTAGCAGTTCAAAAAAACATTACAACAAAATATGGATTTTTTAAAATGAGGGACAGTCAATATAATCGAAAATGAATATTTACATTTGGAGAAATAAAGATACAAACGAATGTAAAAACCATTGTCTGTCAGTGAAATGCTTTACCTGATTTCTTGTATTTGTTTCATTTAAAATGTTAAAACATGCAAAACAAAAAATGTTAGAATGTAAGAATAATTTAATCTTTCAATAGTCTAATATCAATACAATTTATCACTTTTTTTTGTTGCCTTCACCATGTTTTAGGTGTAGGTGTAAATCAGTTCTAGCATTTCATTTATTTCATCTCTTTGAAAATAAATTAATATCATCATCAAATCTCCATTTTGAACAAAAGAACACAGACAAAGACCGTTATGGTGAATTCAGAAAATATACATTTACACAAATCATGATGATGATTATAGTTTTTAATTTATTTCAGTTAATTATCAGTAGACAAAGCAAAATATGAAGGCATAAAAGAAACCAAATGTAGGCTCTAATCCCATGAAAGAAATGTAAAAAAAAAAAAACAGTACTGTGATCTAATCTAGCTAAACATACCAACTGTCAGTTTGCTATTATTACTATAATTATAATTATTATTGTTTTATGTCATCACATTTTGCCTTGTCTGATGAATATGGAAAAGGATTAGGGCACCAAGTGGATATTTTTTGGAAACAAAAAAGGCAGAATTCTGAGATTACGGTCAAAAAGAAAAAAAAAACAAACTTAAAATTCTGACTTTAATTTCAGAATTCTGAGGGTTGTATGTGAGAATTCCGCCTTTAATCACACAATTCTTGAGGAATAAATTTGAGATTACTGTTTACAAATCACTGTCAATAAAAACCAATCAAATAGACTGTCACAGGTTCTTACTGCAGACAGTTAAAACTTACACAAAACATCCAGAAACAGCGTGTGGTTGGCTGTTCCGTGCTCATTCTCTGCTTTGAGGACATAGAATCCTCTGTCGTGCTTGGTCCAGTGTTGAGGTGGAGCCATCTCGCTCCCGTCTTTAAACCAGCTGAGGGCGGGTGTGGGCGCCCCCTCTGGGTCACACAGTGTCTGGACTTTACCATTCTCTTTAACTTCATAGTGAGATTGACAGGTGAACGAAGGGCCGTCTGTGGACACAGTGTAAACAGTTCAGAATAAACTGAAACATTTCTCAGGAGGTGTTTTTCGAATGCGCCCGCCATTTGTACACTGGTCGCCATGGCAACTGAATTTTAGAACTGTGGGAAATGTTTTTGTTATGTCTCGTCTGGTCTGGGATGTCTCCTCTCCCTTTTTGTTACGTTTTATTTCCTGTTTTATTTTATGGTATTGCCTTTACTTCCCAGGATGAGTCCTCTGTTCCTTTTTTTTCAGCAGGTTGGCTGACCGGTGAGGCGGGGATCGAATCACCTGTTTCCAATCACTCTTCAGCTGCTTCCTATTTAAACCTGGATTTCCCGCCTTCTGCTGTCAGCGCGTCATCTCAGTATGCCTGGTAACCTCGTCAAGTTGTTTTGTTGGCTCTTTTCTAGTATTTAGTGCTTGGACTGCCTTTCTGTTACTACCCTTTTTCTAATGCTCGCCTTTTGTTTTTTCCTCCTAGATTATTACCTTTTGATTCCTGAGCTCCGCCTCGCCGGCCGGACAGTCTCAGCATTTTTAGTTATTCATGGACTGGTTTTTGAGTTAGTTTTTTGTGTAATAAGTCTTGCTTCTCCTTTTTATACCATTTCCGTTTTTGATCCTTTTTCCTCTGGTTGTTTTTGGTTAAAAAACATGATAGTTTTGCCTTTTTTTTGTGATTTTCTCCATAGTTACACAGAATGTGAGAAAAAAATGTATGGTACGTTCCAGTAGTTTTGACCTTCAATAGTCAGTGGCGTAACCTCACTAACCCCTGACATAGGGTCAAACAAACACTGCTACTTTTACTGTTAATTACTCTTTTGTCTTATTTGTTTCACATTCCATCAGACTGCACACAGTACACAGTCCAATTTTTATCCGTGGACATATTGCTGCACTGTTTGTTTGCGCAAA
The DNA here is from genome assembly GCA_016785285.1 of Brachirus orientalis. Lineage (NCBI taxonomy): Eukaryota > Metazoa > Chordata > Actinopteri > Pleuronectiformes > Soleidae > Brachirus > Brachirus orientalis. Next base: position 2,514,827 of record JAFBJR010018220.1, read on the forward strand.
AAAAAAAATAAAACCATGTAGAGTGTTGTTATCCACTGTTATTGCTAACAATAGCTTGGCCGGCATATGTGAGTCTGTGGTTTTTCCAGTTCCGACGTCCAGTTCCAGTGTAAATGGACTGCACCAATAATGTTTTTTTTTTCCCTCAAAGATGTGGGATTAGGTTTGTGCAACAAAATTAGGGCAAAAAAAAAGAGGAAGGTTACTGCTTTGACCTTCAATGTCAGCAGACAATAACAATGCCAAAAGAAACATATCAACACATATTACACATATTACAGATAAGTACGTGTGCGTGTTATTCTGTGCTGCAATACAGTACTTCCCAAAGTCTGGGTTACAACTTGGAGGAATTGCAGGTGGACATTAAACTGAGCTGTGAATATGATCCCACGTACAATAAATTATTTGCAGGGCCGACCTACGGCAAACAAAGCAAACTAAGCAGCTGCTTGGTTTTGCATTAGTGTGTGGACAAAAAAAATAAAGTAACATATTAAAGAATATTAAAGATCTAAATATACTTAGATATCTAAATGGTGTTGGTTTTATTTGGGAGTTGAAGATGTTCATTTAGTTCACACATCTGTTCTAAAAACCAAAGTCATTACACAGGTTTACTTGTCTAATTCCACTTCAGTATCACCACACTTAAAGCGTCACTTTGAGTACAAAAAATGCAAATTAATACTAGGCCACTTTTGTGATTTTGCTGTCCTCTAAGGGTAAAAAAAGTGTGACACTGGTTTGGTTTGATTAATGCAAACTACAATTAATTAATACTTTTATAAGTAATTTATGGTTTGACATTGGTATCTGTAATAGTCAAGTACCAGTTATTCTGAGGTGGTGGGAAGTGGGGGGGGGGGGGGGCTTCGGGGGGGGGGGGGGGGGGGGGGGCTTCGGGCCTCATAAAGGATTGGACCGGCCCTGATTCTTTGTTTCTGTGGGAAAGAAAAAATGTGAGCTAAAACGTTATTTTTAAACTATATATGATTTTTAATGGTTATTCATTGATCATTGGAACAGAAAAGCTGCATTTTAATTTCAGTTTCATCTGTTTATGTCATTGCCGGTCTAAAGTGGTGCTGATGTACAAATCTAGACCGGGCCCGGTGTGACATACTCACATTGAACTGTGATATCCACCACCGTGCTGCTCCTGGAGATGCTGTTAACAACCTCTGCTGTGTATCTTCCTGAGCGATTCCTGGTCAGGGGCTCAGACGTATTGACCAGTTTTCCCTGATAGTACCAGTGAACGGTTGGCGGAGGATTCCCTTTAGCTTTGCACGGCAACGTGCCCAGGCTGAAGCTACGCTCCAGACCAGAGAAACGGGCCGGACAATGTTGCATCGTTGGCTTATCTGCAGGTAAAGCACCAGCACAGATGAGATATGAGATATCATATCAGTTGTGATGAGTTAGAAGGAAGAGAAGGAGATAAGTGAAGGTTTATGTTGAAGGAGGCACTTATGAAACATTAGAGAAGACAAGTGCTGTAAAAGGAAAGAAGATATTCATGAGATATGGATGGAAGGAAGGATGGGTGGCACAGAGAGAGGAATGGATAGGGGGATGGATGGATGGATGGATGGATGGATGGATGGATGGATGGATGGATGGATGGATGGAGGGAGGGGGAATGGATGACAGATGACAGAAAAATACATGGATGGATGGTACAGGGAGACATGAATGGTTGGATAGGTGAAAGACAGGAAAGAAGAAAGGATGGATGGATGGATGGATGGATGGATGGATGGATGGATGGATGGATGGATGGATGGATGGATGGATGGATGGATGGATGGATGGATGGATGGATGGATGGATGGATGGATGGATGGATGGATGGATGGATGGATGGATGGATGGATGGATGGATGGATGGATGGATGGATGGATGGATGGATGGATGGATGGATGGATGGATGGATGGATGGATGGATGGATGGATGGATGGATGGATGGATGGATGGATGGATGGATGGATGGATGGATGGATGGATGGATGGATGGATGGATGGATGGATGGATGGATGGATGGATGGATGGAGGGAGGGGGAATGGATGACAGATGACAGAAAAATACATGGATGGATGGTACAGGGAGACATGGATGGATGGATGGATGGATGGATGGATGGATGGATGGAGGGCGGGAGGGAGGGGGGGGGGGGAGGAGTAAGGGGAGGAGAGAAAAAGACATGGATGGATGGTACAGGGAGACATGAATGGTTGGATGGTAGGATGGATGGATGGATGGATGAAGGGGGAAGGAGGAAGAGTAAATGGATGACAGAAAAATACATGGATGGATGGTACAGGGAGACATGAATGGTTGGATGGTAGGATGGATGGATGGATGGATGAAGGGAGGGAGGGGGAATGATGACAGATGACAGAAAAATACATGGATGGATGGTACAGGGAGACATGAATGGTTGGATGGATGGATGGATGGATGGATGGATGGATGGATGGATGGATGGATGGATGGATGGATGGATGGATGGATGGATGAATGGGTGGAGGGAGGGAGGGAGGGATGGATGTCTTTGAAAAGGGTTTAAGACACAGCATTCAGCGGGAGCTTTTCTATTTCTGCGGCTGTTTCTCATCTTAGCTCTGATTCTATCATCACAACTGCTAATATCACCTGAGCTGAGCAGGAGTCAAAACTGAGGGAAACTATATATATATTAGGCGTCACTGTCAAGGGGCAAACTACAAAAGAAAAATGAATCAGGACACAAAATTTTAACATTTTTATTATTTTTAATTTATTTTCTATTCATGAAAGACAGAAATACCTTTTTGTGGCTCGGGTGTGGTCATGGCAACAGCGGGCATTTTCATGACATCCTCTCTCACATACACATGCATGCGCTTGGTCGTTGTTCCCACACGGTTGGTAGCGACGCACGCGTACGTCGCGTTGGCGTACACTTGACTAACGTTGAGGTAGGACGTTGAGGTGTCTTCCGTCACATTGCCTCCATCGTGGCTCCAGTGAAACTGAGGAGGAGGGTTTCCCTTAGCGTCACAGGTCAGGGTGACACCGCCGCCCTCGACCACGTAGACGTCTTCATCGGCTGTGCCGTTGAGCTCAGGGGCATCTGAGGAGGGAAACATTGTCACAGGAAGAAGACCAGCAGGAAACAGATTGAACTGCAACGAAGAAGGAATGACACGAGCCGTGATGGAGAACCTGGAGAACTTTGAACCGTGGAGGGCAGCATTGCACTCTGCCAGAAATGAGTAGAGCAAGACTCAAAAAAAGAGAATGTTTACGAATGAATTACGTGACATATACATTCACTCACAGTCCACCAAAATAACACGCGTGTCAGAAAGAACAGGCGGTTTCGATCCGCGGGGCCCAAAGTCCAGCTGAGCCTCACATCTGACCCGAGCTCCGTGGTCTTCTCTGCTGACGTTGAACGTGAAGACAGACGACTCGCTCACGGCTGATTTGGCTGCGTTGGAGGCGAAGGACTCTGTCCACACCACGCGGTCGTCCTTGTACCACCTCACAGTGACACGTTGGACGGGGGCGACGTCGATGACGTCACACTGCAGCTGGTGCTGTTCGCCCTCCACCATGTTGTTTACATACTTTGTGGGATACAAGCTGACCGTCTCTGGGTTCTCTGTCAGAGCAAAGCAAAGTCAGACATCACAAAGTGTATTAAGACATTTGGAAAATGATGCATATGTGAATAATGCAAATCATATATTTGTCTTGTATGTGTGCATATATGAGTATATACTGCGTATCTCTATTGTAATTATGTGTACATACAGTATATTTATAATGTATATATGTGTAAAGGCGTGTGCTGTATATACAGAACATTCGTGTTGTGTGTATGTGTGTGTGTGTCTGGTATTCCTTATATTGTGGGGACCTAAATCTGTTTACACAGTCACATCATGGGGACATGTCTTCTTTATGGGGACAAAAATCAAGAGCCCATAACATAAATTATAACATTTTAAGGTGAAGCCATGGTTAAGATGAGGTTAAGGTTAAAGTTAAGGTTGAGGTTAGGTCACTAGTAATTATGGTTAAGGTTAGTGAAAGTCTCCAGGAAATGAATTTAAGTACAATGCAATGTCCTCTGAAGTCATGGAAACCAGTATGTGTGTGTGTGCAGCATATTCATATTGTATATATGTACAGTATATGTTATTTTCAGCTTATTTAACTATGTTTATGTTCACCCTGTATATATATATATATATATATATATATATATATATATATATATATATACACAGTATATAGTCTGTTTAGAATGTTAAGTTTATTTGCATAATGTTCTTCATATACATTGCGTCGTTTGACAATGATATAAAAATATGGCCTCTGTATTAAATTTAGTAGAAGGTAAACTTACTGTATAGAGTGATTTGGAGGTCTTTGCTGCATTCAAATGAGTCGTTCTTTATTATGCACTCGGCCTTCGTTACATTCCAGTCGGAAAGAGACAGTGTCCAGGAGGTGAAAGACTCGTCTGCTGTCAAACTGGACTTCCTGTTTCCGTGTTTCCAGTAGATCTCATCATGTAGGTCATTTGCACTGGTGCAGTTCACCTGAACCTCCGACCCATATTCTCCCAGAACCTCAGGTGGAACCAGGGTGAGAATGTCTGGCGGACATGTTGGCGCGTTTTCCACGTCTGTTGAGGGACAACAAAAAGACAGAAATAGACTTCATTCATGGACTGAACCGAAGAAGAACCGAAGACTGAACCGAAGAAGAAATGTCTTCACTGAAATCAGCGAAAACAACAAAATATTATTCATTCATGAAATAATTTTTCACTTTTACGGGTGTATAATATAGAATTCTATTAAATGTAATATTTTATTTATCAATCATAATAGTTGTCGGCCCTGTTGCTTTGTTTTGAAAAATCAAATTATCAAATCTTTCAAACCTGAAAAAGGTTTAGTGCATAACATTCATCTCTAAATTGATATTAATAGTTATTGTTTTTATTATATAATATCTATAGTAAATTATATTAAATAAGCTAATATATACATATATATATGTATATATTATACAGTATATAATGTGCATGAAAATGAATGGAGATGGACACCGAGTATATATTTTATTTTTGACTTGTGTCAGAACACAATTCTATGTTTTTACATCCCAAAACAGAGAATTGTTTTTTTTTTTAGCCTGTTCTTCATAATTTTCATCAAATTTTTTTCAATCACTACTTTTTTTACTTTTTATTTATTATTTACTTATTTATTTATAAGTGTAATTTTTAATTCACTTTACAGGAAAACCCATAAAGCATAAAAAAAACACTTAGTAATGAATGTGACTTTTGACAAACATTTTCTTTCAGAATATCACACAACTCTACGATTACTTGTGACATTGTGTTTTTGTTTTGTTAATTTCCCTTAACTGTTTCTTAAATGTCTTTTATGATGGTTTGTGAGCCATTGAATTGTGATCATTTTGACAAAAAAAAGGCTCTTTTTAAATGAAGTCAAGTGTATTTTTCCTAGTATTTATAATGAATTGAATTGAAAATTTACACTGAATGTTACTTTTACAATGTTTTTTTTTGGGTTTGTTTATTTTTTTAGACTATAGTGACATAAATTGACGAGGCACTCGTTCTGCTGCTCTCTGGTGGAGCAACACTTTAACTTTGGTGCTTAACACTGTGAATCACACGGCTGAATTCTTGCCCACAGTCGACTTCATGAAGTTTCTGGTTACAAACGGAGATAAATTTGGACAAAATATTGTGTTGCAGCACATTCCGTGTGTAGAAACTGAGTTTCAGTTCAGGAAAAGCTGTACTGACTGTAAACCACATGTGTCCACCCTTCACACTTACTTCATGAAGGTGAAAAAAGCCTTCACACCTTCCACACCCTCTTTATTTAAAGATGTCATTCTTGTTTCTCTCTGGTTATTAAAACACAGTGCATGACAAATTTCCAAATTTCCTGATGCCTTTGTAAATAATTTATAAATAATTTATAAATTATTTACTGTATAAATCAGGTTGTTAATTGATGTTGTAATTTTTTTACATTAATGTCTTTACACATTAATACACTGACCGTATTGTAAATAATTAAATAAGGCCAAATTATAATAACTTTCACACCTTTATGTAGTCTCACTATTTGGCAGGAATCATTTTACTACCACCACTAGTATTTTGCAATAAAACTACACTTTTAAATGATTTATAAATGGCATATAAATAATGTTATTAATTGTGTAAATAATTACATAAAGATAGGCCATGATGGTTTTTACACCCTGATAAAGTCTCACTATTTGGCCATGTCCTTTAGGTGCTTTGCAATTTATAGATCACTTAAAATAAGTGATCTATACATTATTTCTAAATGGGTTAACAATTAGTTTAATAAAACATGTAACTAATTGAATAAAGATAGATTATGGAGATTTTTACACATCAATACACTCTCACTATTTGGCAGATCCCTTAGGCTCTACTTTAAAATAAAACTACCCTTATAAAGGATCTATAAATGATGTATAAATAGGTTATTAATTAGGTGGTGAATGCCTTTAAATAATTAAATAAAGATGTGTTGTAGTGGTTGATACAGATTGATGCAGTCTCACAATTTGGCAAGATCTATATACTACCATTGGTAGCATTTGCCAATAAGACTTCCTTTAAAAAAAAAAAAACAAAAACAAAACAAAACACGTTTTTGTTTATAAATTAAAATTTTTACAACTGAATTAATGATTATGTGACTATACATCATTTATCTTTTTTGCTTTAGTCATATTTTAATCTACAGTATACTTTTATTTGCTTGCCAAATAGTGAGATGCTGCTTATCCATATTGTGAAGCATCAGAGCTCATGCATGGGTTACTTTGTCTTTTCCATCAGCCACCATTTTACACCTGTCACCTCAATCACATATTTACAACATTACATTTAAAAATCAACATCTTATAATTCATATTATGGGTTACAATCATTGACAACTGCCTTGTTTTAAAAATATGTATAAACTCGTTTTTTTTTTTAATTATATGAATAATAGTGACATATTATGGGTATAATATCTGCATGTGTGTAAAAACTGCTATATGTCTGAATTATTTACAAATGACCTAACCTACATATACATTTACAACATAAGGGTAGTCTTAGTGTAAGGTGGAGCCATTTTTCTTTTAATAAACATAATTGTCAAGTTAATGTTTCCAGTTTATTTCTACTAAAACTCAAGTCTAAAAAAAATGTAAGTTTTTAGCTTACATGGGGTGCTGCATGTGAAGCATCAGTGTCACTCACCACCGAGAAAAAACATGAGCATGAGAAGATGCAGCATCCTGAGCGGCAGCATGTTGGCTGGAGGAAGGAGGATGGAGGAAGGGAAGTGCGTCTCAGGATGGTCCAGAGGACGTCCAGCTCCAAGACCTGGACTTGTCTGATTCTGGCTCCGATAACACTGACCTGCTAGTGGAAAGTTAGAAGAGCAATAGGAGGGGAAAAAAAAAAAAAATACAAGGGAATACAAGGGGAAGTTCAACGCCCCATTTGACAGGAAACCGCCTTGAAAACGGAAACACAACATCACAACCACAACTCTATATGCAGCAACCGTTGGTGGTGTTTTTCCCTCCTCCTTCATTTTGAGTAATCACTGTGTGTCTTTTAAAAAAACAAACTCTCATACACCAACTAATTTGGCACAGTTTTATTGAAAAGTACTTGGCAAATTGGAAAACTAAGTCAGAAAATTGCAACACAAAGAAGGAAACTTCAATCCAACACACGTTAGTCATCATCTAATGATTCACAGTCGATACATGTAGCACTGAGTGGCTTTTAGTCACTTTAACATTGTTTATTTTATTTATTTTTTTTACATTGCAACTATGTTATGTGGGTTTTATCATCATGGAAACTCGTTTCAGGGAGTACGACCCCCCGTGGAACTCGGCCCAGTAGACCCCGTCCTGGTAGCGGCTGCGGTAGTGTCCACCCCGGTACCACACGCCGTTCAGATTGGAGTGAGCACACATGTGGTACCACCAGCCTCCCTTCTGGAAATGAGCGCAGTTACCTGACAACACAAGAGAAGCCACAGGAAAAGTCACCATGACAACAGAAGCTGCATTTACGCCGCATGGTGCAAGTGACCCACTTTTGCTTTAATCCTACCATGAGGCACAAATCAGTCATGAACGGTGTGAAAGGACATGGATTCAGAATTTGTCAGACTGGTTTCATGTTTGTATGAGGAAATAAAGCTGCGCTCCACTTATATCAGAGCTCACAAACGCAAACCATCCACTAACAATGCTCTACATCTGTGGTTCTCAAACCTTTTATACCACATACCACCCGAGAAAATATTGCATTCTTGAAGTAACACTATCATCACCAGTGTTAAAATACGGCGGCGAAAACAGGCCGAGCAAAGTCAGCTATGGACTTTTCACAGGAAGCAGATTTATTCCCAATAAAATAGTCTTCTCTCTCATAATCCTCCTCGTCCTCACATATAATTCACACACTGGTATGAGAGATAAGGTGACCCTAATTATTATTATTTAATTTATTATGATTATTGTGTTATTTGCTTCATTTTCTACACACGCCACTTCGATCACATACCCTGGTTTATACAGTAGAACAGTATTTCTGATTTTCCTCCAAGTACCAGCAGAGGAAGCTTGCGTACCACAGGTGGTACACATACCACATTTTGAGAACCATGGCACTACATGGTATTTTGCACTCACAAACAGTGTAGCAAATAAAAATTAAACAGCACTAAGGTGGGTGAGGTTGCTTTGAAGGAAAAGTTGGAAATCCAGGTTCCAATGACGTCCTTGACCTCGGAAATTCCGCGTTCTGACTACAAACGGAACGCACCATTAATCAGATATGAATCAGATATATGCTGCTCAACGCCTGACACGTGTGTACGTAAATTTCATTCAAGAGAATCTTTTTGGAACGAGGTAAATGCAGCCATAGAGACACCAAACAGAACCAGAGGGTTGAGTAAACCTGCGTAGCTGTCCTTGTCTCGGTCCAGAGTGGTGAAGGCCTTGTTGTTGTGCCACGACAGGGAATCCCCCGCGTTGCCGTGGTACTGACCCAACCGCAGCCGGTACCAGTCAGTCTCCGGTTCCAGGTAGAAGCTGTCGTACTCGGCAAACACCTGGCGGCCGTGCCAGTCCTCCAGGGCCACACGCAGCTTATAATGAGCCTGTTTGGTCAGCCAGTAGAGGTGCTCCAGGCCGAGCCAGTACTCTCCGTCCAGGTTCCCAAAGCCTTGCTGTAACACACCAAGAAGCCAGTGTCTGTCCGGATCATGATTTATAGTGTTTGCAGTAATTTCCTCTCATTTTCTTTAGCTCTGAGTCAAAGATTTGAGTCAATGCCATGGAATCTATGTTCCCTATTTTCTATTTTCTCCTCATTTTGTTAACTTTTGATGCTTCTGCTGCTGTTGTTGTTGGTATTCTGCCTCTGTTTGCTCTGTGAGGGCTCTTGCATGTGTGTGTGTGCGTAAATCACCTTGTATTGCTCCCACGTTCTGAAGAAGTTGACCGAGCCGTCCTGTCTCCTCTGGACGACCGTCCACCCTCCCTGAGCCGGACTCTGCTCACACCAGGCCTGCATTAGACGGTTGGTGTTCTGCGGACGGAGCAGGTAAATCCCACTGGTGGTCTCACCCGATTCCAGCACATGCTGACAGTCCCTCCACGGTCCTGAGTCGGGAGAAAACATTATAACTGCTGTACATGACAACATACAGATATGTCATATTGTAATATTATATAGGCAAGTAAATATGTGTTTTGCTCAGTATTATTGCATGGACACCAATAATGTGATTATTGACCTTATTCAGATTGCCTTTTCCAAGGATCATCTAGTTCTGATTGTGGCAAATTAAAAAATGCTGTTTATGTGGCAGTTAATCTGATTCATTTCAGAATATTGTAAATGTTATAGTCTATTGGAGATGGACTGGATCTATTTTTTTCTGATCTTTTTTTTGAATTATTACTTGGGAATACTGAGTCATTGTTTCCAACTATCGTGTTGCTGTTTTTGTTATTATTGTTATAATCATTAAATCATTATCCACCATTTTGTCTTCCTCCTCCAATGTTTTCTAGCCGATTTCAACAATTCATGCATCGAAACTCTTGGCTCACTCAATTCTTTTTTAAGAAAAAGTACTTATTACTCTACTGATTATGACCATTGCAATTCAGGACCTCGCAGGTCTTTTATAATGTGTCTACACTGCATGTCTACATATCAATAAAACAAAAACCAAATGGCAACCAGTTGTCACGTCACCCATTAACCAGTCACCAGAAAACAGGCTGCTATTGGACTAAAAACCAACAAAGTCGCCTCCTGGTGGCTTTTTAAAGAGGACATTCAGTGGAAAATCAAATGTCTGATGTTTTTTGGTGTGTCCCCGTGTCCTTCCTGTATCTAAACGTCACTAAAGTGTCACAATAAACACTTCAGCCACGTCTGACAAAGAAGGGCTTCTCTGTTTACCGGCGCTCGAGCAGGAGTTTTTGAAAAGTCCAGTTTAGTTACGTAACTAGCACATTTGCCGCGCAACAAACCCTCCCCCAACAGCTACTCCCGGTCATGGGCGTGAACATTCAACCTGAAGAAGAAGAAGAAGAAGAAGAAGAAGAAGAAGAAGAAGAAGAAGAAGAAGAAGAAGAAGAAGAAGAAGAAGAAGAAGAAGAAGAACCGTGGAGCAGTCAGTCAGCTGGTAGCTGGCCAATCACAGAGACTCAGTGTTCTGGGGGGCGGGCATTAGCTCAGAAACAGAGTGCCTGTTCAGAGGCTGGCAGAGAGCAGCAATAATCTGGCTTAATCTGAAGAGACTATGAGGTTTTTGACCATAAATATTATTTAATTTATCTAAGTAGACATCAGTAATCTGGATTTTTGTTTCAAAAAGACCATTCTATGTGACCTTTAATATAGTTTTACTTCCTTATTGACCTCACCAAGAAAACCAAAAGACTCCATTTCCATTTTGTCCATGCATAAAAACATATTTTCAATCAGGATTAATTTGAATTAGAATAACTATCTTGACCTGTCTATTGAACCCTCTGACCCTCCATTTACAAGCCCATTCAACTTCCATTTGTCCACTGGCTGCCTCTAACAAAGATGCAACGAAGCATCAGAAAAATGCCATTAATAGCCTGTTTTGGGAATTTTGTTTATTTTAGAATGAGGGAGATTCCCATCATCACTGTGGCTTCACTTTATCTGCTCAAGAATTTTTTCCCCAACACATGTTTAGTGTCTCGTGTCACACTGATGGAGTGAATGTATACACGGGGGGGGGGGTATTGGGACTGATAAAGCCTCAGAGTCTGTTCCTAAAAGAGTGTGTGGCTGGAATCACATAAAGAAATGTGGTAACGCACAGTCTTTCATCACAGCACTTTTGCAAGGTGTTGAGTCACACACTTCAGTCCTGTTATAACTATTCAAAAGCTCTTCTTTTCTTTCCACTTGAGCAGGTTTGTGTAACAAATCCTGTGTTCACGATGTCAGATTCAGACCCAGAGAACTTTATTAACCCCTTGGGAGGTTCCCTCTGGGGAATTGGAAAACTCCAGCAGCAGTACAGCACCGAGACGATGGCACACAGAAAGGGAGAGAAAGAGAGAATAGCATCACACCCCCCCGAAAGAAATGAAAAACCAAAAAAAGACCCACCCTTAAGTATAAATATGTTATATTATAGCAGATGTTATTATTAATTATGTTCTATGTTTATAGATCTATTTTGTATATGTCAGTTATAGTATAGATAAGTAGCATAAGTGAATAAATAAATATATAGGGAAATTAATAAGGTTAACAGTTAATATAGATTAATATATACATTAAACGGTAAACAGATATTAGTGGTTTTGTTATACAAATAAACAGATAGGTAGATATTTAGATATTATGATATTAACAGTATTATAATACAAATTAACAGATATATAGCTATTACAATATACAGTACTGTGCATAAGTCTTTTTTGTTTTTATGTCAGTTTTGTGGTCGTTGGCGTTCAGATTAAAAAGATGTGACTAAAAGTCAGTCTTCTACTATATGATCAACCTGTCAGTGAGTTGAACTTGTGCAACATGTGTATGTAATGCTCCAACATGTCTGGAGTAAACCAGGTATAATAGACCTTTTTCACAGCAGCTATTTGTTGGCATGAAATAGTAGGAGAAACACAGGTTTGACCAATAACATTAGGGTTCCATTCCAGGTTTTAAAGAGCCATGGTTGTGTTATTGTTCAAGTGGAAATGTAGGTCACACTAAATATTTGATATTATAGAAGCATTTTTGTTGTTTTGTTGTTTCTGAAAAAGATGTTATTTTCAAACTGCATATGTGAGAAATAATTGCACAGGATGGTCATTATAGCATTGCTAAAACAGTAAATCTAATGGTGGCCTAAGGCTTATGCACAGTACTGTACATATTATATACATATTTATAATTATAGTGCAAGATAGAGGAGAACAGACAACAGCAAAAACAGCAAGCATAATATAGTATATTGGTGTGAGGTAGTGTGATTATTATTGTACAGTTATTGCAGTGTAAAATGTCCGTTCCTCCTCCCTCTCGGTGAGGAGTTGAACAGTTTGATGGCTCTGGGGACAAAGGAGTTTTTGAGTTTGTTGAGTTTTGTCACTGAACAGGCTTCTCTGGGTTGTGTGTTAATGTTGGTTTGTGCGTGTACGTCCATTATAAAGCCGCCTCTGCTCCGATGACAGCTCTTCTTGACATTGTTTAGACATTCCCACGATAGGACTCGATCCGGCGGGTCACTGACTCCATCAGCCTCTGCTGTTTATCGGAGCTGTGAAATTAACTCTCGGGCAGAAGTTCTGCACATCGGCTCTTCTCATCCGTCTCCAAACTCCACAGAACGCATCACAGAGCTCACTGACCCCCCCCGTTCAGTTCAGGTCCATGGGCTCCACCGCCTACATGTCAGAGCTCCTCCAACCTCAGGCCTTTTTTATCCTGACACCCATTTAAAACCATAAGGCAGGGGTGTCAGACTCATTTTAGTTCAGGGGCCACATACAGTGCAATTTGATCTCAAGTGGGCCGGCCCAGTAAAATAAGAGCATAATAACCTATAAACAACAAGAAATCCAAATGTTTCCCTTTGTTTTGCATTTAATGAAGTATCTTTTTACAAAACATGTTATGAACAACCTGAAATTTCTTGGGAAAAATAATTGTAATATTATACCTAAGTTTACTATTTACACATGCGCATTAAAACTGACAGAAGGCACATGTATCTGGAACAGAAACATATAGTGTATACACATCATCAGATCATTATGTGAACCTTTCACAGATTCATTATGTGGGCCGGACTGAACCCTCTGGCGGGCTGGATCTGGCCCACGGGCTGCATGTTTGACACCCCTGCCATAAGGTAACACTGCTTTTGTGGTGAGGATTCCCTCACTGTGGAATCGTCTGCGAAAAATAAAATCTCAGATAAAAAAAATATCCATTTACTTAATACTCACTTACTTAGTTAGAGTGTATAATTACTTACATACGGATATATTCACTGTGAAATAAAGAAGTAGTTTAAACTTTAAAAAAAAAATGCACAGTCAGACCATTTTTTGGTTATACTTATTTATCTGGCTGTTAAAATGTATGTTGCTGTTAAAAAAAAAAATGTATAAATATGGCAGGATGAACAATTTAAGTTGAAGTAAGTGTGTTGTGTTTACTTATCTAAATTTTATAATTACATTATAATTATATAATTACTTAAGTACTTATTTACCTATTTTCAAATATAATTACTTACTTGGTTGCTTATTTATATAATTACTTATTACTTATATAGTTACTTAATTACATAAGGACCTACTTATTTACTTTTTAGCAACACTTTTGGTTGCTTCACTTACTAACATAATTACTTATTAACTCACTTAGTTAATGAAACTTTTCATATCAGCCTGGTGTCCCAGAATAAAAACCTCGCTAGTTCCCTCACAGAAGGGAAAACATTATATTTTTCTATATAAACATGGTTGAATTTGACTTTTTTGACCAATTGTTTCCCACATGTCATGTGTAGATTTCCAAAGTTTGTGTGTATTTGAGGGAGAAGTGTCACGCAGACGTGGAAAGCAGATCACATACAGAGTTCAAGCAGTTTCCTAACACCTTAACCAGGAGCCATTTTTTGCCTAAACTTGACCTCATTCTTAACCAAGAAAATGGTTTGTCATCGCCCTCATTTCCTCATTTCTGCAGCATACAGTGTGTGCTTGCAATGGCCTGTCTTGTTGGACATTTCTTGCTTCTGTCTGATATGGACATTTTGTTAGACTACAAATGGGACGCAGCTTTAAACGCCTGCCCCACGTGTTGTTCTCCATTTTTGATGTATTTCTGTGGCAGCATTACAGAATCACACACAGACCTGGAAGCCATACAATAGCGTTTAGAGTCATTTAGGGGTGAAAGAAGACTTTTCATTGTCATTTCATCTGTTGGGTTTTAAGTTTCTGCTCAGTTGGTTTTTTGCTCATTTTTCCTCTCATGTGACCTTACAACTCTGTTTTGTCTTGATGTTTTTGTATTTTATATTTTCATTCTTTGCCTTTTGGACTCCTTGGGTTCTTATTTAGGACTGTCTCTGTTTTTTAACCAGTTCAGCTTTTGGTTCCACCTTTTGTTTTTTTTGAATTCTGACAGAAGAACCGTTTGACACAGACGTACCTGGACTCTTTGTGACAGGGACACTAATGAGAAGGGGGTCGGTGGGAGTGCTGGCTGTAGTTCTGGGGAGGGAATGAACTCTGCCCGCTGTTTCCTGCTGTGGTGGAGAAGCACTTTGGTCCCTTTGAACATCATTGGTCATTTCGCTGGCTTCAGAGCTGTAATTAGGATGCACGTTAGACTGGATTTTTGGAGGTTGAGTCACCACCTGTCCCAAACCGACACAGAGACAAAGCACACCATCTTCAGCTCTTGTGTACAAAACCAGGAGACATTTCACTTTTTTTTTTTAGCCGTTTGATTCCTACCACAGAGGACGGGTGGCTGGAGTCCCTGCACTGGCACCGCTTCTCCAGGCGAGCAATGAACTGGTTCTGGGAGCTCATCATAGACGTGAGGGCTCCATATTTCTTCTCCAGCTCCCTGTAATTACCGGACACCTGCAGCGCCTGAGATGGTTGAGTTTGATGAAGATGAGCGTTGCTGTGACATGAAAAGGGCCTTTTCAAAAGACTTTGAGAGCCCGAGGTAAAGTGAACCTGGGGGAAAGCAAGCTAGTGGCATGGTGCCTCAACAGGACATGGCATCCATATAAGCAGTTATGAAATTTAAACATCCACCTAGGAGGCGTTATTGTCAGAAATTGAATATATCACCCATAACCATTTGTGTAATCGCTTTAAAATCAATATTATCATGTTTTATTGTGCAGCCATGTTTCCACAGCAGCCCCAAGAAACAACATTACCAACATTTTTTATTTAAAAATGCCAACAGAGCCAATCAATATGCTATTGGGTGGAACTTGTAGCTGCATTTAAAAAACGGCTGGATGTCAGTGCACCATATATTAGTGCCTGGAAATAAACAATTGATGGCATTAAAGAAATGGAAAGAATTTCTTATAAGTTTAGAAGCAAAGAATTTAAGAAAAACTGGAATAAATGGGTGTAAATGGAGATGGATGAGGATGAGCAATAAAAAAACACCTTGTGGAAACTAAGTGTTATGAGGTTAATAATTCTGAGGTTTTCTTGTTGGCATTCGTAGGCGGGTTACATCGTTTTTTTTTTTGTTATACTTATTTATAACGATGACCCGTATCCTTTGTATTGTCAATAGGATATAATTACAGCTTCAATAGGATATAATTACAGCTTCACTATTATATGTGAATTCTAATTCAGTAAAATTTGGTTGACGTTGTTCTTATTGTTATTGAGTCAATAATAAGTGTACAATCACCTGATTGTATGAATTATTGTTTTTCATTACCCCAAGGAGCAGGGCCGGCTCTACTGTGGCCACCATTTTGGACCACCATGTATTTACAGTAGCCCACAATGGACACAACTAAAACGTCTTTTGAGTTTTGACGTACCTTTAAGGAAGATCTAACAAATTATTGTTGCTGTAGAATGGTGTAATCCGATGTTCTACAAGGGGCCCCTGCTCAGAATCAATCATATCTCTGTGAAAACAGTGTGTGTGTTTAGGATCAGATACTCTACCATCAGACTGAGTTTAATCCCAAACTGATCTAGATTACGGATTTGGTGGGAATTTATATTTAACATTAAATTGAATTCCATTTAACAACTTCTTTTAGTGCCTGGATGTTGGTTATTATTATTTGAGCTTTTTTTTTTAATTGTTATTTGATTGCTCGTATGTTTTAATTAACTGTGTAAAGGCAAGGCGGTTTTATTATTATTTATACAGCACTTTTCATACAGAGAGGCAGATTCAGTGGTGAAGGCCATGTAGTTGGAAGGAAAGTGAGAGGGGAGGGATGTCCACATGGAACTGCAGGGACCGTGCAAATGTTGCTAAAGTTTACACACTGTACCTTTAAGGAAGATCTAACAAATGATTGTCGCTGTAGAATAGTGTAATCCGATGTTCTACAAAGGGGCCCCTGCTCAGCTTAGGGTCTCTGCTCACCTGTGTGGAGGCGTTCAGCAGGAGGTTCTCCACCCTGCGCTGCTCCAGAGCCTGGTCCTTCTTGTTAATGACTTCAGTCAGCAGCTGTGCGTACAGCTGGGTGATGCGGGCATTCATGGTGTGGCTCTCCTTGCGCAGGGCCCGCACCTCCATGGCGAGGGCCCCCTCCTGGTCCAGCTGACCCCGCAGCTTCTCCAGCTGCTCCTGCTGCCTCCTGAGCTCCACCCGCAGCGCCGCCACCTCAGACTGGTTGACGGCGTGAGCAGCAGCAGCAGCAGCAGCAGCAGCGGACTGAGTGTTGAGACACAGAGCTCCTGTCAGCTTCTGCTGTGGAACGATGAAGGTGTAGGAGCAGCGGCCTCCGTTTGTACCCGACGATTGTGGTGAACGTTTCTGAGTGTTGTCCCCATCGGCCCCGTCCTCCCGTCCTGCAGCTGCTGGGACGTCCGCGCAGAGTGTTAGAAAAAGAGTCAGGCCTATGGCCAGTGTCTTCTCCATTAATCTGTGTGAAGACACCCTGGATGTTGAGGAGAGGACGCAGTTAGAACTTCTGCAGAAATGACAGCACACTGATCACTCACTCTCACTCATTTTCTACCGCTTTATCCACTGGGGGTCGCGGGGGGCGCTGGTGCCTATCTCCAACTAACATAGGGCGAAGGGCAGGGTACACCCTGGACAGGTTGCCGGTCCATCACAGAGACAGACAACCATTCACAACCATTCACTCACATAGAGACAGACAACCATTCACTCTCACATTCATACCCACGGGCAGATCATGCAACATGCAAACTCCTTGCAGAAGGCCCCTTGCAGAAGGGTTTTGAACCCGGGACCTCTTGCTGCAAAGGCAAGAGTGCCACTACACTACTAACCATCTGTAAGTTTGTCCTTCAGTTTCCCGTGCACAGTTTTTGACGGATCAATCTGAATTCTTTCGTGATGGGTGGGTGATCACCCAAATGTGTTCCCATTAAATTTTGGTGAGAATCCACCCATTGATGACGTCACCAAAAACGATCAAATCTCTTGCAGTGGGCAGAACTGTTAAAAGAATCAATCATATCTCTGTAAAAAGTCATAAAATTTGAACGCAATTCAGTGTGTGTGTTTGAGTTTAATCCCAAACTGATCTAGATTACGGATTTGGTGGGAATTTATATTTAACATTGAAATTGAATTCCATTTAACAACTTCTTTTAGTGCCTGGATGTTGGTTGTTTTTATTTCAGCTTTTTTTTTTATTGTTATTTGATTGCTCGTATGTTTTAATTTAATTTAACAGCACTTTTCATACATAAAGGCAGATTCAGTGGTGTTGTACAGAAACAGAATTGAAAGAAATTAAAACATAGTTCAACAGACTTTACACAAAAGGAAAGGAAAACAGTTACAAATTAAAAGACATATGTTAACTGTAACACTGCAAATGATCAAATGACTTGCTCACATTAATTCATTTTTTTCAGTGTGGAAGAAATGAAAAGCTGAGATTAAAAAGAAATAAATAAGTATTTTTAGTATGATAATACAATTCACAATAATAGTCTTAATAATAATAGCAGAGTGATCAGTTGATCAGGAACATTTCTGATGTGTGTGTGTGTTCTTGTACTTGCTGCAGAGTGAGGACCAAAAATCGTATAAACACCTACAGAGTGAGGACATTTTGACAGAGTGAGGACATTTTGGCTGGTCCTCACTATTTTGTCACCCCTTAAAATGGCTTTTTCAGGGTTAAGACCTGGTTTTAGGGTAAGAGTTAGGGTGAGGCATCTAGTTGTGATGGTTAAGGTTTGGGTAAGAGGCTACGGAATACATTATGTCTATGAGTGTCCTCACTGTGATAGAAGGGCAAACACGTGTGTGTGTGTGTGTGTGTGTGTGCGTGTGCGTGTGCTGTGGGCTTTGACTCTTCACCAGATGTTTCCTCACAAAGTCAGAGTGCACACACGTTTCCCCCTCTGGCTGGAATTTATTATCAGGTCGACACTGATGGGTGAACTGTCAACGCAATCCAGCCAGAATCAACACACGCCTCCACCTCACAGTCAACAGACAGGCCAGCGCCCCATCCAACCACGTCCAACTACATCCAACCACAGTCAACACCATAAACATGAGTCCAAACAAGCCGACACTGACAAGCATCTGTGATGCTCTCATTGGAAAACATTAGAAATCCACATTTTGAAACAAGCGTTAGGAGAAGGTCACATGATTCCTGGTCCAAACTGAATATACACATTTATAGTATAATGACCAGTCCAATTATATTGAAAGGTACCTAAAAGAAGATTACATTGTATATTGGTTGTTCATTACTCACTGTGGCACCTGGGAAAGTGTTTTGGACGCCTTCGCTGTGTGGTTAAAAAAAAAAATCTTCCAGGACCCACAGATGTGAAATCAAGGCCAAAAAAAAAATCACATCATTAAAAGCCACATAAACGTTTGTCTTGTCCTCTCCAAATTTAAGGTCCTCTCTGGATTTCTGCTCTAGTTTTCCGTGAGCGTTGAAGCAAAAAAGCAGAAATTCAGGTTTTGGATTAATTTTAAGCAGAAACAGAAGTTTTTTTTCCAGTAGCTACTTCCTCCTCCTCCTCCTCTTCTTCTTCTCCTTCCTTCTCCCTGAGGAGTCCGTTTGTCCCAGGATCCCTGAAGAGGGAGACAACTAATTACTAACTGTCCAAATGGTGCCGCCTTCCAGCACTTACTGTTTGACAGGGTGCAGGAATCCTCGGACGCCTCCGCCCGCTGTCGTTAACCTGATGCCCTGCCACAAACTCCTATCACCTCATAAGACAAGAACTGAGCTGGTGTGGTTTATATATAAGAGTGCTTTCATTCAGTTATCAAATTAAATCATCTTGTGCAAGGTTTTTGCTAATGATGATGATGATGATGATGATGATGATGACATTGTTCTTTTCGGTCATTAAAAACAGAACAGGAGGGGGAAAAAATGCAGCAGAGATTCTTAAAACAAACTGACAATTACATATCAAAACATCAGTCTAACTCACTGTTTCTCGACGGAAACCCAATTTTCAAAGATGCGAAAAGAGCAAATTTTATGCAAAAATGTAGTGACAAATTTACAGCCATATCCGTAAAAAAAACGTAAAAAAAAAAGATATGGTCATGGATTGGCCAACAAATCATTTTCCAGAGATGTTTGGTAAATACACACATAAATCTTGAGTTAAACGTTGGAAAATTTCTACAAATTTGTTTAGGGACCCAAAAATAATCTCACAGGACTCACTTGTGGGTCCCGACCCAGACTTTGGGACTCACTATTTCAACTCATCTAGACTTATATATTTGCCAATTAGTAAATACAAATCAGAATCAGAATAGCTTCTTAATCCCGCGGGAAACTGTGTGGTCACACAGTTGGTCCATGCTATAATTACAACATATACAGTTACAAGAAAGAATGTATTACAAGAAATAGAAGTAATACAATATAATAAATATATATGTATAGTATAATAAATGAAAAGTAAAAAAAGAACCACGTCATTTAACAATAATTATATTCTCCTAATTCTCAATCATCAGCTAACTTCTAAATTTAACGACTGCTCTATTCTTAAACAGTTGTTTTAAACGGGACATTTCATTTACACATTTGCAGATTGTTCCATAGATTCACCCTCTCATTAAAACATATTTCGACACGTTCTTAAAATAATAATGCCTAAGTCATTTTTTTCAGAGTTTTCAGGAAACACAAAAAAACTGAAGCAATTTTGTTGAATGGAGATGATTTAGGCAAAAAAATAATTTTTGTAAAAAATGACTTGGGCAATTATGTTAAGAGGGTGAGAATTTACTTTTTAAATTAGTTTTCCCCTTGTTATTCAAACAGCCCTGATTTTTTACTGCATGGTTTTACAAACACCCTCAGAAACAAAAAAATAAAAAAATAGGCCTAATATTTAGATTTATGCCATAAAACACTTCAGTCTAATTGGATTACACAGTTTGAACACAAACAAACAAATAAACCTAAAGTGATGCATATTTTTCATATGTGAGAAAATCAAAATTCTAATTTCTGCATCAAAATGCAGCAGATTGAATTTAACCCAGGTTAGATTAAACTCTTCACTTGGTTTTACTTTTCATCTAAAATCTCCCCATGTTTTTTGTCACAGCTGATCACACACACACTTTCTGTTTTGTGTGTGTGTGTGTGTGTGTGTGTGTGTGTGTGATACCATGGCAACCACAAAAACAAAATTACAAAACATTCTGCCACTGTGGAAATGGCCAAACACAGTTGTCAGCAAGTTTTTTTGTTTGTTTGTTTGTTTGTGACACATGTCGAAGATTCTGTCTGTGATGAAGAGGAAGTTTAAATTCTCCTCCTTGTTCTGTGGTTTCACCTCAGCCAAATGATTTACATGGCAGAGTATGTGGGTCAACTGTAGGCAGCAGCAGTATTTTACAGGCTCTTTTATTAGATTATATGCGCCGATTCACTGATTCTTACTGTTAAGTTGTGTTGATGGTGTTTTCCTGGATTCTACTTAGAGGTGAGGAGCATTTGCTGCCATTTGCTGGTCAAAAATAAGAACTGCAACACAAATGATGCTTCATTTTCTGACAGTTGTGTTAGTACAGTTATGCGACTAACAGATACACGCACAGTATATAAACTGCACGTTATGGGGCATCATATTACATTAGGTGGCAAAGTGCTTTAAAAGAAATACTTAAAAACAGACAGACAACAACACAGGAAAAGTTAAAATGATTTTAAAAAAATGGAGGGTGAGGTGCATTGCAATTAACCACATTTAAAACTGTTTCAATTGGAAAACTGTTTTGACTTTTGAAAATAGCATTATTATACACTAAAAATAAATAAACCAATACATACATAATAATAACAACAACGCCGAGTAGGTCCCATTACTAATTCTCAAAAGCTTAGCCAAAACAAAAAAGGGTAGGAACATTACTCTCTAAAGGTCAGGTTGACTTTTTCCGCCATATTAACATCTTAATACCTCTATTATTTATCAGCAGCAGTTTTATTCCACCACGTGGTGTTGCAGTTTCCCACTGTGACCACCTGAGGGCAACAGTTAATATTTTATACACTCAGATCTTTGGCTTTTGTCAGTTTTAACTTCTTTTTTTTCGTCCATAACAATAAAAACATCATATTGCTATTTAACAATTTAAGTTTGTTTACTGAGTAAGGAGTTTGTGATATGAGCGCTAAACACTGTTATGCATTTCCGGTATATCCGGATGAGCTAGGAACTATTTTCAGATACCCTTGTGCAACACAGACACTATTAATGTTACCCGCAGTGGCAGATTGGCACACGTGTGGATGGTGTCGTGCTGGTGTCGTGCTGAAGTTCGAACAAATGATTTCCGTCATTATGAGCGCAAATTGTTTTGCGTAGAAAATCCACAACATTACATTTGATGATACATTTGTTGTCACGCGTTGAATTATGGGGAAATCAAAGGTAGGTGCCTACTTAGCATGTTAGCATTAGCTGGTAGCAGTCGAAGTGCATTTTGAAATGTAGCTTTCCGGTTAAATGTGAAGCTTATGTTTAAAAAAAACAAAACAAGCGGAATTAAGGGTACGTGTGATTGTGAAAGTGCGTCATAAAAGCTGCTTGAGATACTTACGCATTAGCTTTGTCGTGTTAAATAAGTTAATTTCCGTTTAATTCATGTCCGTTGGGTGCCACATTGTATTTTGATGTCTTGTTGATCCGTTCTCAGACCAAGAACCAGAAGAAATCCCGAACGTCAGCCAACCATTTGGCCGAGCAGACGTACGGGGACGTCCCGCACTCCTTCGTCTTTCACCGGGGTCAGATCGGGAAAAACGTGGCTCAGCTCATCCTGGATGTGAGGAGATTAATGGCGCCTTTCACAGCAGAGTCTCTGAAGGTGAGTCTGTTCAGGCTGCTATAACAGTATACCTAACAGAGACTTATTCTGCAGCATTCTATTATCGTTGGAAATCGGATCTGGGAGTGATGTCACCTGGAAAGTCAAGAAAAAAATATATATATATATATCTTTCAAACACAAATAGCAATGCAACCTTTTCACGGTTAACAAGGTCCTAACAAGTTCTTGAAAGTGCTTAAATTTTGTGCAAAAAATGAGGTTGAAGTCTACAATGTTAATTACGACGCCATCTACTGTTTCATGCCCTGTATTGGTTGATGTATGTAGACTAGACCGCCACAGAACAAACACTGAGTCCTAGTGGCGTTATGGACACTGTCCATTCTCTCTCCGCTATTAATGTGAGATTCCATGCAGAATAATGAGCAAATAACATTAAGCAGGAAAGAGCAAATGACATGATGTCTGGGAAATGAAAATTCCAAGATGTCTTTCTCACCAAAGAAAATTACAAAGACTGCTTTGACCAAGATCCCAAGGACAATCACTTGTCCAGATGCAGAATGTGCTGCAAATCAATAGCAGACCATTTTATTCATGGACATGTTGCTACGCTGTTTGTGCCAAAATAACATTTGTAGAGAATCATTACTGACTGATTTTACTAAAAATGGCTAGCCTGAGACGTTTGTGTCCATGGTTTTTCCAACTACTCTGGAACGTGGTCAATTTGGAGGTGACATCATCAAAAGTAAACTCCCATGTTGGGGTTGCAGAGGTGGTTCTGACGACAATTGGCGGAATTTGAAAACGAAAAGAAATGATCTCCCCTCATTTAAATGTCTGTTTTCCTTCTTACAGGTGAGGAAGAAGAATGTGCTGAAAGACTTTGTCGCCATCGCGGGGCCATTGGGTGTGACACACTTCATGATCTTCAGCAAAACCCTGACCACCGTCAACATGGTGAGATCACATTGATCATGCCTGGCCCAGCTTTTTTTACACTCACTTTAATGTTTTGCCCATCTATATGAAATGGAAATCTTGTTCTTTCAGAGACTTGCTCGACTTCCCAAAGGTCCCACGCTTCATTTCCGAGTGCTCAAGGTAAATACTGTGTGTAAACATGGAAGAAAACACAAGGGCACAAATGATGACACTTAAACTTTTGACTCTTGAATGATGTACTTCAAAGTAAACGCACTGATTTGCCCAAACTACTCATTCATTTTGAACTGCAACCTCTTTTTTAAAAAACTTTATATAAAGAACGCTAATGTTTTTTTTTTGCAGTACTCTCTCGTCAAAGATGTGGTTTCAACCCTGAAGAAGCACAGGATGCATGAGCAGCAGTTCACACACCATCCACTACTCGTACTCAATAACTTTGGGTGTGACGGCATGCACGTCAAACTCATGGCCACCATGTTCCAAAACATGTTTCCTTCCATCAACGTGCACAAAGTGAGTTATTTTTGGGAAACATCATCAGCTTCATTACTGATAAACATGAAGTTTGAAGCCTGATTGGAATGATGAAAGTATAGTCTTCTGAATTCACCTGAAGATTCGTCAAAAGTAAACGCTTTCTGACATTTTACGCAACAGCTTTAGAGTCTGATCACGTCTCTCTTAAATAATCTAAAGTCTGAGACCTTGTGATAAATTTGGGTTTTTACTGTTGTTTGTTTTTAGATTAGCCTCAACAACATCAAGCGGTGTGTGCTGGTGAATTACAACCCAGAGTCCCAGGAAATCGAAGTTAGACACTAGTAAGTAAAAATGTTTTATTGTCACTGGAGAGATAATCATCATTTTTAGGATCATGTCTTGAAGATAAACGTGTAAAGAGCTGCATTTGCGCGTCTCAGTGGAACAAGTCGGATGTTTTCCTGTGGCAAAAATTAAATTTGCTGTGCCTGCTGTCCACACTAATACAGTGTTGGAACACCTAAAATGGAGTACCTTTAGAAATAGGGATATACAGTATTGGACTTTGTTCCAATATTTATGGTTGCTTCCCTGCACCCACCTGCAGACATAATGTTAAAGTGAAATTAATATTTTTCGCACTCAGAATTCGGCAGAATTTCTACATTTTCCAAAATAAACAAAATAAAGAAACACACAAAACATTTTGTTATATGGAGGGATCTTGTTTCCCAACACCTGATTTTGAAGTAAATAAAGACAAATGCCTGTATCGTATCAATGATATTGTCCATTCTTATTTGGAAATGTTGCTCT
Source organism: Brachirus orientalis (assembly GCA_016785285.1). NCBI lineage: Eukaryota > Metazoa > Chordata > Actinopteri > Pleuronectiformes > Soleidae > Brachirus > Brachirus orientalis. Next base: position 2,539,762 of record JAFBJR010018220.1, read on the forward strand.
CCAGGGCTGTTTCTCTATGTGGATGGAGAGAAAAAGGGACGTGGTGTGAAATGATGATGCAGTTACCTGAGTAAAGTCGCATTCCGGGAATTTTAAACCTGGGCTCTATGTATGTAAATGTGGGACTGCAAGTAAATAGCACTCACAAAAACCTTGAAATTTGTTGTTGAAGATCGGGTTGGCTGGCAGCTTGTGCTTGTTTTTAGCCAGAAAAAGCCCAAAATGTTTTTGCAAGAGTCTGACGTCACTGAATCATGTCGTGCCGCTCGGCTGTCGGCCTGAATTCCCGCTCTAATTCTTAACAGTCCCTACGCGACGATCAGCTGTGAGCAAAGAAATTTGCTAACACTTACTCTTAGCAAGTGTTTTGTTGCTAAACAAGTGTTCGTTGTGATAAAAAAAAAAAATCTTTATGGTCAGAAAACAAGCTTAATTGTACAATTTTACAGCCAAAATTAAAAAAAATTGACACTGTATATGAAGAAAATTGTCTGTATAGCTGGATCATCTTTCTTAAGCCTTTTTTTCCCCCCATACATTTTCTCAACATGAATGTAGTTTTCACAGAAAATAATCCTTTGGGGCTCAGATGACGACAAATCAGGACTTGACTGTTCAGTGATTTAAGTTCAAAGTAAACGCACTGATGAGCTCCTCGACACTATCGTCACACATTCATGCACTCGACTGATCCGATGTCAAACTGACCAAAACGATCTGGTTGTTAACCCGCAGCAGTCTGAAGGTCATTCCTGTCGGCATGAGCCGCGGAGTAAAGAAGCTGATGCAGGAGCGATTCCCCAACATGAGCAAGTTTGAGGACATCAGCGAGCTGCTGATAAAGTAAGGTTGAGCTGCACTTTGTCCGCAGCTGCACGCGTGTGGATATGCCGTCGTATTTTCACACTGCCTTTTGTTCTGTTGCTGCTCACAGGGGCGCGAACCTGTCGGAGAGTGAAGCAGAGCAAGACGGGGAGCACAACATCACCGAACTGCCGCAGGTTTACTCCGGGAGAGGCAACATGGCGTCGCAGCAGAGCGCCGTGCGTCTGACCGAGGTGAGCAGAAGCGGTTTAGTTTCTGTGAGAACTGCATTTTGGTTGTTGTGAGATGGAATTTAAATTTGGCTCTTGGCTCTCAGATTGGTCCTCGCATGACTCTGCAGCTGATGAAGATCCAAGAAGGAATGGGAGAAGGAAACGTCCTCTATCATTCTCTTAGTGAGTCTTTCCGTCACTTTTTCTTTGGATTATTCTTTGGGTGTTTATGATGACAAATTCAAGTATGAAATTTTTATGATTTCTCTTCTAAAAGTAAACGCTTACTGAGACGCCCGGCAGATTATTTGGGTTTTATCTGCTCTCAGCACAAACTGTTTTTCATTTGGAACTTTGCTGCTGCTGTTGTTTTGCAGTCTCCAAGACTGAGGAGGAAATACAGGAGATCCTGAGCAGGAAGGAGGCTCAGATGAAGGAGAAGGAGGATCGGAAGAAAAAGCAGGCGCAGAATGTTGCTCAGAAGAGAGAGAAAAAAGAAGAGCACAAGTAAGCTGAAGATAATGTAACTTTTCAACCATTTTCATGCTTCCACTAGGTTGCATTGTTCTTAGACAGGACCAGATTGCTGGCCTTAAATATTGTGTAGCTATTATACAAACACATAGTTATGGCTAATTTATTCAATAAACCTTCCTGAATTTTACACACTTGACAATGACTTTAACATGCATGATTTATGATTGTAGAATAAATTATGTTGGCTGAATCTATTATTAGTGAAGCCAAACAACTATTGGGTTGTATTTCTGGTTAACTTGGGGCGATGCGTAACTTTATTTCTGCCGCCTCACAGAAAGAAGAGTCTGGAGGGCATTGAGAGGAAACGCTCTGAAGCAGAAGAGGACAGTGAGGTGGAGGATCCTGGGATGCAGGAGGATCGAGCAGCTGCGGTTGAATCTGACGATGAGGCGGAGTATTACAGACAGGCTGTCGGAGAGGAGCCAGATGAAGGTGAATGAAGATAGTGTTTCATAAAAAAAAGTTTATTTGTACTTGTTTAAAGAATTTATTAACAAAAGTCTCTTTTTTGCAGATATGTTCCCCGCTGCCAAGAAGAGGCGGAGCTCAGAGAAGTCAGAAGGACCCGTCAAGAAGAGGAAGCTGTCCGCTGGAAAATCACAGCGAAAAGATGGAGATGCCAAATCTCCAAAGAGAAACAGTAGAGGAGGACAACATGGAGACAAACCAGGAAAAGGACCGAAGAAATCCAGGGACGGGGGGAAACCGTTTGGAAAGAAAATGAAGCCTGGAGGAAAGACATTCGGAGGAAAAAAACCCAGTGACGGAGAAAGTAAATTTGGTGGGAAGAGGAAATTTTTTGAGGGCAAGAAAAGTAAGGACACACACTTCAGGCCTAAAGGTCAGAAGGCCAAGCAAGGCTTCAAGAAGAAAGGTTTCAAACAGAGGAAGGGAAAAGGTTGAATCCACACACGCGTCTGGACTCAGACGTTGAATGACTTGTTTGACTGCACCACCAGGTGGCAGCAAACGTTGACTGACCATCGAGCCCTGCGAAGGCAGCGAATGATGGTTGTGACTGTTCTTTTGCTGAAAATCAGCAGACGTACCAACATGGAAAATAAAGTGCTATATTTTTCCACAGTGTGTGATTTAATACTGAAAGTGTACTTGTTTAATAAATTGATTAAATATTTTCAGCTCAGTGAATGAGAAAACTGGGGGGGGGGGATGAGAACGTGACCCAATGCAAGTTCCACATAAACACGATTGCTAATAATACATGTATTATTAAAAGTTGAATTAAGATGCAACAGTGAAATGATAGTGACAGTGTGTAAACACGATATAACAATAAAAAATATGTAAAGGAAATTTAAATGTCACCCTGAGGGCAACAAGTGAAAAAGCTTTATAATATTTCAAAGATGATTCATGTGAACAGTGAAAAGCATGCTGTCATGTTTCAGCCACAGTAAGGCCTTTATTATTATTATTATCCCACGTTTTTACTGTATATATGACTTGGTCACAATGAGATATTAAAATTAAAAGGTTTTTAATTAAAACTCATCAAATCATCTAAACCCTAACCCGTTATAACAGGATTATTTAAACTGGAGCATCACATACAACGGAGAAGATATCTAGATGTTGATGTTATTTGGTTTAATTTTGTAGTGAAGATTTGCACATCTGTTTTACAAACAAAATTAAACTATTTTGCTTGTTTAAAGTTCAGTATCACCTCACTTTTATTCTTCACTTTGAATACAAAAGTGCAAATTAACACTTGGTCACTTTTTTATTAAATTTACTGCCCTCTAAAAGGTTGGGAAAATAAAGTGACACTGGTTTGGTGTAAATAACACAGCTATAGTTAATTACTCTTAGGTGATGGGGAGGGTACGGCAAATTCAGCGTACGGCCCCATAAAGCCTTGAGTTAAATAAAATAAAGAATGAAATAAAAAAATAAAAATTCAGTCACATTATTCAAAACTAAAAGACAATAATTACAGAATTTAGGCATAAAAACAACAAAGCTGGTGGTGTCAGACTCATTTTAGTTCAGGGGCCACATACAGTGCAATTTCATCTCAAGTGGGCCAGCCCAGTAAAATAAGAGCATAATAACCTATAAACAACAAGAAATCTAAATGTTTCCCTTTGTTTTGCATTTAATGAAGTATATTTTTACAAAACATGTTATGAACAACCTGAAATTTCTTGGGGAAAAATAAGTGTAATATTATACCTAAGTTTACTATTTACACATGCGCATCAAAACTGACAGATCACAGTGGATCTACAAAAGGCACTAAACAGTTTGTCACATGTATCTGGAACAGAAACATATAGTGTATACACATCATCAGATCAGTATGTGAACCTTTCACAAAATTCATTATGTGGGCCGGACTGAACCCTCTGGCGGGCCGGATATGGCCCACGGGCTGCATGTTTGACACCCCTGCCTCAGACATTTGCACAGTACTGTATTTGTCTATACAATTTATCTTTTCTTTTTTATTACATTTATGCTGTAAGTGATCTTTATCATTTATTTGATTTTTATTTTTACTGTGGCTCTGGTTTTTCAAGGCAATGTATAAATAGTTTTTGTTTAATGTGTTTCTAACCATGGACTAAATGCACCTCAAGCAGATACTATAAAATAAACTGATTAAAACATGAGGAGCAACTGGTTTTCTAGTAGTTTTCTTTAAAAAAAAAAAACAAAAAAAAAACAAACATGTTAAATACATGCTAAAAACAGCAGGTTGAAAGTTAAAAGTGTGCACTTTTTTTTGTCTTATAATGTCAAACTAATCAACTCTGTTCAGTAACTACTGTACGAGCCAGTTTTGACTTGCGGTTGTCTGAGTCTTTACAGTGTTGCTGCTGCAGCGATGATGGAGCTGCTGTTGCAACACTTTGCTCTTTATATGAATCATGAATCATTGCACCTTCAGCCGCCCACTTGAACGGCGCGTGGTCTAATTATGTCCAGCCTGTGTCACGGATGCACATGTGCAAGCATCTCAGTTCTGCTTCTTCATCTTGCGACATTGTTTGCAGAGAGGAGAGGAGAAAAAGGGGAACTTTCAGGGTTTTATTGACCGAGACCTCCATGTCTGGGTCCATGTTTGTCGTTTTTTTACACATATTTGACCACAGAAATTAACAATTAGGTTTTATATATATCACGGCTCAGTTCATGACAAAATCTGCTCATCGGTAAGTGCAAGTTAAACTTAAATTTAAATTTTTACTTTTCTCATGTGACACACAATCTGCCTATATATTAACTACTCTTCTGTTTGCCTGATGTGATGATGCTGTATACTGTATTATATATATATATATATATATATATGTGTGCATAGTTCCAATTTTATACCAAACTGGTAATTTTTCCACATCATACAGAGGCAAATGGCAACTACATTTTACATAATCTCAATAGTTTTTGTAAAGTTAGGATGGAGTTTCTGGACATTAAAAGTGTTTTATGCCGTTATACACAAGCAGTGAAGTCATCTGTGTCTTTAAGTGGCTGTAAATACATTTTTTAAAAAAATGACTCTGAAGTTAAAAATATTGATAGAAATATACAGTGAAGATTAAAGACCTAGTGTGTAGAAGGAAGGCGGCGTCAAGTCTTTATTGAACACCTGTGATATCGTGTGATCTCACAAAAATGCTTTTATTTTTGTTTATTGATCTCAGCGTGTGTGTCTTGGTTTTTGCGTTTTACGTTCCAGTTGTGGTCGGACAACTTCCTGTAAAATATCAGCCAGTCACTTAACTTCCAGTCAGTTGGCGTTGGACGGAAACATGGACATAAATAACAATTTATGAATGAATAAAGTAATATTGACTGTAAATACCGAGTACGTTGGGTGGTTGACATTGGATACTTGAACATAAAATGTCACAGTGTATATATATATATATATATACATACACATACACGAGTTCCATCATCCGACTTCTGATGTTAATGGAACGCAGCATGTCAGGGGTTGTCAAACACACGGCCACACATCCTGCGGGCAGAGGGTCCAATCCGGCCCGCAGGATGAATTTGTGAAAAAGTCACATGATGATTAACATAAAATGTGAAAAACTATATTTTTCTGGTGCCTTTGTAGATCCACTGTGATCCGTTAGTTGTAAATTTAAGGCATAATATTGTTGAAATTGCACTTATTTTTTCTCCAGAAATTCCAGGTCGTTCATAATAGGTTTTGTAAAAAGATTCTTCATTAAATGTAAATGTAAGTTCTTGTTGTTTATTGTTGATTATGCTATTGTTTTTGTGGTCCGACCCACTTGAGATCAAATTGCTATGTATGTGGCCCCTGAACTAAAACGAGTTTGAAACCCCGGCAGCATGTACTTCCGTCCTTCCTTCGTTTGTTTGTTTTTGTTTAAATAAATGTGGCATTTTATTCTAATTACAGATATTGCTGGATTAAAAACTGCATGAGAGCAGGTTGATAACTGTTCAACTGGAGCCAAGATGGTGAACAACTTCTCCGAGTGCGAGCGGTTTCAGGTGGCGCTGTTGCCCACGATGTACGGGGTCGAGTTCGTCGCGGCCTTGGCGGGAAACCTGTTTGCCCTGTGGCTGCTGGTGGTCAGAGAACGGAGGAACTGGCACACCGGCGTCGTCCTGTCGTGTAACCTGGCCGTCAGTGACCTGCTTTACGTCCTCACCCTGCCTCTGCTCATCGCCTACTATTCCACGGGGAAAAACTGGATGTTTGGCGGCGCCGCCTGTAAAATCGAGAGATTCCTTTTCACCTGCAACCTCTACGTGAGCGTCTTCCTCATCATGGCGATAAGCGTGAACCGATGCGTGGGCCTCGTGTGGCCCTTCTTCACCCGTTCCTATGTGAAACCAGCCCACGCCAAAGCCGCCAGCGTCATCATCTGGATTGTCGTTGGAGGCATTTCCTGCCCCGTGTTGAAATTTGCCTCCGTTTGCCAAAATGTCCACACAAAGAAGATTCTGTGCGTTTCCTTCTGTGACCAGAATCCTGGAGATGAAGCCAGTCACTTCACTTACAAAGTGTTTCTGGCTGTGTTTGGTTGCCTTGTTCCCTTTGTGGTTACTTTTGTTTCTTACTGTGGGGTGATCCGGGTGGTGTGCAAAAGTGTCAGCGTAACCCGGCTGGAGAAACGCAAGGTGGCCCTGTTGGTCACGTCAGCGATTGTGCTCTATGGCGTCTCCTTCGTGCCCTACCACGTGTTTCAGACTTATCACTTGTATCAGAGGATCCGTGATCCCTCCAAACCCATCTGCTGGGTTTATAACATGTACCAGGTGTCAAAGGGCCTGGCCACTCTCAACATGTGCATCCACCCAGTCCTTTACATGGCCTTGTTTGACAGCATGAGAGTCGCTTGCTGTTGTAAAAACTCGGAGGACAGTAACGACATAGTGATGAGAAAATAGAGCCGCTGTCTGAGATGCACAGCCTTTTTTTTTTTTAAGTCATTGAAATTTCTGTTATTGGACAAGTGCTTTTTTTGTTGCCTCTTTTAAAAACATAAGCATTCGTAATAAACTGACACTTGCTTACGTAAAAATGCTTACGTCTGTCATCTTCGATTATCATCATTTATGTCCAACCCCAAATATATTTATACTTATTTGGTTAGAAAGAAATGTGGATTCAAAAAAATAAATAAATGTTTCAATAAATAAATTCTGTCTAAGCTGCACATCCTTTTTGAAGTCGTCAGAACAAAATTTCTGTTGTTGACAAATGCTCCTTTTTCCCAAGAAGTACTGCCTTTTCAAACATAATCATTTTTAATAAACTGACACTTGATGTAAAATGCTTGAGTCTTTGATTATCATCATTTTATCTAACCCCAAAAATATTTATACTTATTTAGTTAGAAAAAAAAATGGTTGAAAAATAAATAAATGAATGTTTTCCCAAATTACATTAAAAGGTTTTGAAACCTAACGTGAAGGCAGTAGGGAATGTCAGGGTCAAAAATACAGGGAAAGTTTTTTGTATCTGTATAATTTTCCTGCTGGAAATTCACATTTTTCTAGTGAGGAAGCTCTTTGAAGATACTTAATTGGCAGAAAAACTGCAATGTCGCATACAATTTTATAAATTATTAGACCCAAAGTCTAATTTTCTAGCAGAAGAACGATATGTACACATGCATATGTTAATTTATTGTAATTTTGTCATAATTTATATCATTTTAGTCGCATTACTCTCTTTATTGCTCAGTTTAATTTTCGTAGATGCAATTTACTTTATATGCCTGTTACACAAGTTTTCAATGTTTGTACACCTGAATATATTTCAATTAAAGTCAAAGTTCAATTAAACAGGATCAAAGGCAAACGCCCAAAAAAAGATTATGAAGTGTAATAGCATGAAAAAAATGATTCTCCATTGTAAAATGTGTGCAGTGAGAGTAATATTAGTCCAAACTATCGGAAACCTATTTTAAACCGAATGTAATAAATAAACAAACAAATAAATAAATAGATAAATCACGAATCTTGTCGAGAAGTCAGAAAAATTTTGAGCTTTTATTGCGAAGTTTATAGCCCGGAAGCTTGCGGTGGCGCCTCGGCTGAAGCTGCTCCGCTCTTTCCGGTCCTGAAGCTAAGCTAGCCGTCAGGATGCCGTCGGTCGAATACGACGAGTGAGTGTTTTTAAAATACCTTTAACAATATAAATTCTTATTTGCGGTGTTTTAATCAGCCTTGTGTTTCTCCTGTGACCGTTTATCCCGCAGCTCCAAGCCCAGCTGGGCGGACCAAGTCGAGGAGGAGGGAGATGAAGGTAATGAGCCAGTTAGCTTATTTAGCAAATGCGAGCAGCTCCGTGATAAGCCCGGAGTGAGAGGCCGGCCAGGCGGCTTCCACTTCCACGTGGTTAACGGGCATCACGCCGGAGACAAAGACACTCGGCGTGTAATAATTTGGATTCTGGACAATTAAAGTGTATTAAAAGTGACTGAAATTAGTGGGCGATTTCTTGATAAAAGCCAGCACGTAGACCGTGACGCAGACTGTCACATATGTCACATACGTCATTCTTACTCGTCAAAACTACAGTTTCAGGCGTCTGCAATTCAGTTTTTACTTGTAACAATGACGTAACAATCTATAATTCAGATGCAGACATCTACGACATCATTATGACTATCTGAAAAGATGTTGATGGAGGATATTTAAAGATATTTTGAACTTAAATTGTGACTAATTATAATTATGTTGCATCTAAAATTCGGTTGTGGGTAGAATTGTAGAGATCCGCAACCGAATTGTAGTTATCTATAATGACAAACCACATATACACAAATGGCGGTGACGTTATTTGACTAGTCGTAATATCATTGTGGCTAGCATGAATTGTAGTTGTAAATGTCTGTGATGTTCTTAAGAGTCAAACTTACATTTTCATGGGGTTTGTAATTATGGATATCTCCATAATGTAATTATGGATATCTCCAATTCCAGCTTCAGATATCCACAGCGTAGTTATCTGTAATTTAATTAAATTGAGGATAATTAAAGGTATCTTGAATTGTGACTAGTAAAAGTGATGTTGTAGATATTTGAAACTGGAATTATAATCTACAGTGGAATTCCATACGCATAAATGGCAAAGGTGACATCGTTAATTGCAGATATCTGAAACTAGTTTTGACTAGTAAGAATCCTGTCTGAAACATCACTTACGGCATTGTTTGTATTGTAACATTTATATTCCACCTTATGATTATTTTGAACTAGAGGTGTGTTAAGGAGACGAGCAGCAGTCCAACTCAACACAGACTTTTTTTCGGCAGCTGTTAATCATTTTCTATGTTTGCGTTTAAACGAAAATCTTTGAGGAAAAGCAGGAGACGTGCTTAATTGTGTGACATCTGACTGAAATGGATCCTCTTCCAACAGGGACACTACCCTCCCCCAAGGAAACGATCAAAGGAAATATCAAAACTATCACGGATTATAAAATAGATGAAGAGGATGGAAAGAAGTACAAGGTAATGTGAATTGTTTTCCATGTCACTTCTCTTAACGCTGGTCATTGTGTTTTTTTGTCATGGATGCAGCTCTGAAAAATAAATTGAGTGCAAGTTGTATTTTATTTGTAAGAAGTGACTTTGTTATCTAAACATTTCATTCCATCATTTATTTGACAAAATAAAATTATTGAGCAGCTGTTTAATTATCAGTTTATGCCTCATTTTATTTTAAATGTATGTGTTACAGACTATGTGGATTAAAATTAACACCACATTATTTTATCATTGTTAAACGCTTACCTTTTGGAGGGGGAAAACTAATTGTAATTTCTAAAGAATGACATGCGCTGTAGAAAAACTGATAAGATTATCTGTTAAACCTAATCCCCTCGGATTGTGCAGAGGTAATGTGAGCAAACCTATAATGTTTTGATGTTTATGATTTATATTCTAACATATAGTCTGAACACATTGTAAACATTTGCTGCAACATCCATTGACTGATGGTTTACATTTAAACAAAATCAGACTTTTTTAACGATTTCCCCACGGTTAGATTGGCAACACAAGGGTTTTTAAAGTGCCGTAAATACTGGATACACTGGATACAAATACTGGAACACTTTTGTTTTGCTTGTGCGTAATAAAACAACATTTAGCATTTGCGTCTCTTTGTCTTCCAGATCATTCGGACCTTCAAGATTGAGACGAGAAAGGCCTCAAAAGCTGTGGCCAGGAGAAAGGTCGGCTTTTAATTCACCGTAGCTGAGGCTGCGTTCACGTGAATATAATCAGGCTCAAGTTAATGTTGAATTTTTTTTTTCCCCTCACATCTCAGAACTGGAAGAAATTTGGAAACTCCGAGTTTGATGCACCAGGTCCTAATGTTGCCACCACCACAGTCAGTGACGACGTCTACATGACTTTCATTTCCAGCAAAGAGGTGAGGATCCACCCCGAGCCCGTCCACACGACACCCAGAGACATGTGGCAACTCGGGCATTTGTCTATAATTTACGTAGCTTGTGACTGACGACGGCGTCTTTTTATCTCTCACCAGGACCTGAACGCTCAAGACCAGGATGAGGATCCCATGAACAAACTGAAAGGACAGAAGATTGTGTCGTGTCGTATTTGTAAAGGTGACCACTGGACCACCCGCTGTCCATACAAGGACACGCTGGGCCCCATGCAGAAGGAGCTGGCTGAACAGCTGGGGCTTTCCACTGGAGACAAGGAGAAGACTGCTGGATCTGGTAACATCAGCTCACCACTTAGATTAGGATTTGACCAGCTACTGGCCTGGCTGGTGATTGTTTTATTTTAATGATCACTGATATTGTTAGGTAATTACAAAGTGCTTTCTGCTCCGTTTACTCCCAAGTTGCTGCTTCACCTGACAACATGGACTCTCTGACTGCTAATTAAAATTTGTTGCCAAACGTCCACGTAAATGATGAGACAGGAAAAAAAAAGAATTAAAGCTTGTGCCGTTATTTTTTGCATTTTTTATGTGAATTTAATGTAATTTTAAAAAAAAAAGTGTAAATATGGATAAACATTACAGGCATTGAAACAAAGCAAAATTCAATATATTTCTGTAAATTGGTTCAGAATATTGATTATTGGCCTCAATAACTAGAAAGATGCTGTATGAATATTTCATAAAGCTAAAAATGTGTGTCAAATTACCATTTTATTAAAAATATTGGCCAGACCTGTACACATCATATTCTTCAGACTGTAGGAAACAGTTTTCTCACAGGTCTGTAGCAATATAACAATAATCAATTTAAACATGTTATTCAACTGAAATTGAGAATAATTATGTAAAAATTACCATTCCCTTGCAGTCATATTGCAATCACAACTTTAGTCAAAATAATCACAATTAGATATTTATTCAAAACCGTTCATTTCTATAAGCCACGTCAATTCAAATTTGTCATGACAACCGTTTTTCTTTTCTTGTAACCAGCGGAACCAGAACCTGCTCAGCCTGCACAGAGCAAGACCGGGAAGTATGTCCCGCCGAGCCTGAGGGACGGAGGCACAAGAAGAGGCGAGTCCATGCAGCCGAACCGCAGAGGTGAGTGAGTGTGTGTCGGCTGAATATTTGCACTGCATTAATAACTCGGCAAACATCAGCCTTCAGTCAGTCAGTGCTGTAACTGTGATGCATCAAAGCTCCGTTTACCTGAAACCCTTTTCCACAAAGAAGTAGAACGTCCACATTAAATTGACTCTTATTTAGAACCCAACTGGTCAAATCATCAATCTAAAACCAACACACTCTTTTAGGGCGGAGACAACTAATGTTTCCTGTCACTTATTTTCTCGATTAATCAATTAGTTGTTTGGGCCATAAAATGTCAGAAAAAGTTGATTGGTGTTTCCCAAACCTCAAAATGATAATATTCTCAAATGTCTTGTTTTGTCCACAAACCAAAATTATTCCATTTAATGTTTTCCAATGTTATATGGAGCAACGAAACCAGAAACTATTCACCTTTTTAAGGAGCTGAAAATTCAGACTGATACAATAATGGCCAAAATAGTTGCTGATTAATTTAGTCGCCGTAGCCCCTAGGCCTGTTTATTTACTACCATGTATGGCAATGAAAACAGCAAAAACTCACCTTTAAGAAGCTGGAAGCAGCAGGTGTTTGGTCGAGTCTGAGCTCCTTTTACTTGTTTTTCTTTCAAACACGGTTGTTTTTAGCAGCTTAACTGGATTTCTTTGCCCCGTCCTCTTGCAGTTCTCCACAACTCTTCCTCTCAACAAGACTCCTCCAACTCCTCCTCTCTGCACAGCAGCCATTTTGACATGTTTTAGCAGGGAAAAAGACACAGGTGAATCACATTAGCGATGGCTGTTTTCAGTTCCTGAGAGTCAGGGCGGTGTGACGTGAACCAGCAGCAGCTACCCTGGATCTGAAGAAGCTAAATAGAACTCGGCTGTCATTAATGTGATTATTTACAGCTGTGGGTTTTGTTTTCCACTGTGACTTGTTGAAATGGCTGCTGTGAAAAGGGCTAACTCTTTCACTGGACTGAAAACCGAAATAGTTTTCAGTTCTATCTTGTCGCGTAGGAAACTCGGTCCCTCGCTCTAACTTAACAGGTCGTGACAATTTGTTTTTGGCGATATTTTGCCTGACACTGATGTCCACTAGAGGGCAGCACAGACCGTATTTTTTCAGTGACCTCAGTATTCAGTGTGTTGCGTTCACTGTCCTGTTGTAAATTGTAAACCCCGCTCTAAACAGAAACACCAGGTCAAACACACATCAGTTTCTACTTATCACTTATTTTTACATGTTATACATCCATTTAATTAAATGTTTATACCATATTTTCAATAAAGCAATCAAAAAAATAATTTGAATTGACCAAATTTTACCACGTCAACTGATTTGACCAAAACACCGGCTTGATCCCAACGACTTTGGGTCGGTATGTATCCTCCATTGGCCACTCGTGCTGTGCTTTGTCTATTTTCCTCTAAACTGGAATATTATTAGTAATAATCTACTGAAGAAAAGCTGAATCTAGTGGTTGAGACCATTGACTCTTTAGAAAAATGTTTACTGACATTACACTTCACATCAAGTTTGAAGTAGAAGCTCATTTTTCCTCATAGACTCCCATTCAAACTCGAGTTCTTTTTACAACCAGCGGATTCGCCCCCTAGTGGCTCTTAAATATATTTTCACTTCCTAATTGACTTCACCCAGGAAACCAGAAGACTGCGTCCATTGTTGCGTACACGGTATAAACCAGTGTGTGTGTGTGTCTCCTCGCAGCTGACGACAACGCCACCATCCGTGTGACCAACCTGTCGGAGGACACCCGCGAGACGGACCTGCAGGAGCTCTTCAGGCCGTTCGGCTCCATCTCCAGGATCTACCTGGCCAAGGACAAGAACACCGGACAGTCCAAGGTCAGTGCTCAGAAAAGCGAGGGATTATTTACAACTTTTTCCCGATGTAGAAAATACATGACGTGATTGGTGAGACGCTGCCTTTTCTTTAGGGCTTTGCCTTCATCAGTTTCCATCGTCGCGAGGACGCGTCCAGAGCCATCCAAGGAGTGTCAGGATTTGGTTACGATCATCTTATTCTCAACGTTGAATGGGCCAAGTAAGTTTAAATTGTTTTCACCTCCGTCACATCATTACAGAAGTGTACTTGTTACTCTTAACGACCTATTTTGTTTTTAATCTTTTCAGACCGTCAAACAACTGAGGGAATCAGTCAGAAGAGATTCCAAGATGATGCCAGATTTTATTTTCAGTGGTGGGAAAAAAAATGTGGCTGTTATCAAAACAAAATAAAGAAAATTGTTGTCACACCGTTACTGTTGGTGTTCTTTTCAGACAAATTTTACTCATGAAATAAGTCCCCATTTAGGAGTTTAATATTAAAACTTAAATGCTACTCAATAATTGCTTAAATTGTCAGATTTTCTTATTCTTAGCCACACTGTAAAACCATCTCAACTAGAAACAAGACAAAACTTAATTATATTGTTAAAAAAAAAAAGGAAAATGCCAATAGGGTAAACAAAGTTTGTTAAAATACTCAAACTAGATCTGAAATCTGCAGCCACTTTGTGGCAAAACTGGCCAATATGTACAAAAGTAGTTTTAACAGGAATTATTTCCCTCACCTGAAAAGTTAGATTTTAAAATATTTGTGCAAATTACACAGATTAAATGAAGTTGAGAGTAAGTCACTTTTAACCGAAAGAAATGTAAATTTAATGTGTACAAATTGGCCGTTATTTCTGAAACCCGAGAAGAAATGCTAGTAAGGCTAATTTATCATTATCTGGCTTGTCTTGTAAACCCGTGTGCATATTTTCCATGCATAATAGAAATACATTTTTCGGAAAGCCAAAGATCCCAGTGCCACGTCGTCACTTAGTCAACCCACACCTCAAATTCATAAGAGCTTTATTTGAAATATTACATATAAAAAACTACATACAATTTTTTTCCATATTAGGTGAACATTTCCCAAACGACATGATTAAAAGCACATTTAAAACGACGTGGAACGACAACGGCACGGAATGTCCATGGTGGCCACTTAGTGACACCGTTAAAAACCAGCTTATTTAAAAGAAGAGGATTCTCCCGACACGCGAGCGTCAGGATCTGTGGAACCGCTTTCTGCTGCTAATCAGAGACCTCCATCTTTTCTTGTTTGATTTCATCTGTGGGGGGGAAATAAAGACACGAGTTCAAGGATTTCTGTCAGTGTATGAAAACAAAGTCTACAAAGAGAACCGAGGTGAAAGTTACCCGACGACTGTTCTTCCTTTATTCTCTCCAAGACGCACTTCTTAATCTCCAGACCTATGGCTCTGGAGAGAGGAGGAGGCACCGCATTTCCAACCTGCGTCCAGAAAACAAGAAAAATAAGCTGTTAACACAAGACCCGTGACAACACACAGCCTTATTTTATAAGGGGGAAAAAAAAGGGGGAATCATGCCCACAATTCTAAAAAAAGATCAGGTCTACTTGATCTTAAATCACAAATTATCACTGAACAAACACTGACCTTCAAAATGCACAAACCCCAAATAAAAAAAAATCTGATTCTTGATGCAGTGTAAACAATTTCTTTGGAAAGCTTCCATTCTTCTTTTAAAAAGTTGAAATGATCACATTGTGCTATATACTATGAAAATACAGTAAATGCTGTAGAAAAATGTGCTGTAAATGCAATTTTGGGTCAATAAAAAAAACCCCAAAATGCAACATGAAGCCAAAACATACATTAACACCAGTGTTTATGCTGGGTGCTAAACTGCATTCTTCATTTATACTGATGTATTTTCAAACACACTGAAAACATGGTTTCAACGTGTATTCTTTTTTATTTTTTCAAGAGATGTTTGATGAGTTTTGATGCCATAGTTGACTCATCTTAGTTTGATTTTAGAGAAAGGTTTTGAAGAATTAAGCCTCAGTTACTCGAAATGTAAATGAATAAAAGTAAAATTGACAGGTTATTTAGTAGTGGAAATGGTTAGGTGCAGCCCTAACTGAGCTAGGATTATTAGGAATGTGATTGTTAATGTCTTTTTTGACTGGTAAAAGTTTACTTTCAGTTTCCCCAAGACTCAGGGAAATAACTTTGTCTGTTGTAGCCAACAATGATTCTACAGAAGTTCTGTGAAACGTAGATCAAGGTGATAAATTACCCGATTATTATTATGATGATGCAAAACTTTGATTACAGCCACTTCAGGGGGAAAACATCTTCCAATATGTTCCCAATGTGAGATCAAATGGTTAGTGATAGATTTTGGAGCAAATATAATCTGGATTCACATTTGTTTAAAAGTTGCTTTGACAAAAATAAATAAATAAATAAATAAAAATAAACGGTATAATAAAAAGTCAGTTGCACCTGTCTGTGTTTGTCCAGGATGTTTCCAAAGAAGCGGTAGGTGTCGGGGAAACCCTGAGAGCGAGCACACTCCCTCACGCTGACCACTCGGTGCTGCTCAGCGTGCAGGACACGACCCTGAAACAGTTACCAGATGTGTTACAGGCCTCACTGGCATCAGGTCGGGGACGTTAAGATGGACGTGTCACAGCGCAAACAGCTGTTTATTGTTTAAAAAAAAAAAAAGGGGGACGTACCTGTTTGCCCATGGGCTCAGGATTGGTGACCGTTGTGCTGAAGAAACCGTCCCACTCCAGTCGGCCGTAGAGTCCGGCCCAGTGATTGTGGCGGTTCCCGGTGTGAGGCAGACACCAGGGGATCAGCGTGTTAAACTGCCGGTCCGCGGGATCGCACGGCTTCCCTGAACAACACACCAGGAAACAACATCAACATTAGCGACTCCTTCACCGCAGAGATGCGAGGATCTGTCGCGTCCGCCGGACGCGCTGCCGCGTTACCTCCCGCACACGTGCACACGCCTCGCAGGGCACCGGTGCTGCTGCGGCCATTCTTTTTGTCCGAGTGCGTGTAACGCAGCTTCTTGGTCATGGTGCCGTCTTTCAGCCGGACCTCCATGTTGGGCAGGTCCCTCCAGTCCGAGCCTGGAGCCAGAGGAATGTGACGCATCCGAGCCTCCACCAGAGCGCTCATGTCCTGAGGTCAAAGGTTAAGGACAGTTATATAATGATACTAGTGGGACCGGTCGTCACTGCTGACTTAGTAAGAGAAATGTTGGTCTCCTTTTACAATTCTTCTTGGTTATAAAAGATGTTCACTGAACTAATTTAATTCACAAATCCATATGTATAATATGTTCATAGTACATATATCTGCTCACTCACCTGTGTGTGTGTGTGTGTGTGTGTTTTTACACACACTTATTGCACTTCTGGTAAGATGCTAAACTGCATTTCGTTGCTCTGTACCTGTACATGTGTATGACAATAAAGTTGAATCTAATCTAATGATTAACAACCAGGTCTGAACGGGTCAGAACGAGAGAACATGAGTGCAAACGTCCATCTCACCTTGCAGATATGATCCCGGAGGATCGGCTGATACTGCGTTCCTCTCATCTGCCTCTGGAACCAAGACTGAGGCTCTCCATTGTAGGAGATCTCCAGAGCGGCCGCACCGTTGCGGATCTCCGGAAGGTCGGACATGGTGTCCCGGACCGTGATGGTTCTGTAGACTCCTCCGTTTCCTCTGCAGCGAGACGGAACATTAAGTCTGACGACCCGGCACGATGCGAGCTGCCGTTATGACCCGGTGAGGGAACAGTTTACGTTACCGTGTCACATTGCTGACGAACTTCTTCTCGTCCACCGCCACGCTCAGAGAACACGCTCTGGGAGCAAACACGTGCAGAGGCTCGGGGTAACGAGGCAGCTTCTCTCCAGGAGCCGCAGCCAGGATGATCGCTCTGCGACGCGTCTGAGCGACGCCGTACTGGCCAGCCTGAGGAGGAACAGTGTTAATACGACTTGAATTATTATAAATACTGGGAGTTTTGGCTCATTCCCTTCATAGGAACCACATTGTAGTGAGAAATGACCGTTAGGAAGCTACTTTTCTCATTCTGTGCATCTTAAAATATACTATTTGTTTTTTTTTCCTGCAGTCCCCATGCAACTCATTTTGTGTGTGTAATGTTAGGTATTTCCTCCCTTTCCTTTTGTACAATTTACCTTTTAGGTCCCTTTTCTCTCCTTTTTATTTGTACAATTTCTCATTTTTGCACCTTTTTGAGGAGGTTCTTTTTCTGCATTAGCCAATTATTCTTCATTCGTCAGCCAATTATTACAAACTACACTTTTGTTCACAGAAATTTAAAATGTTGCCAAGTCACTGAGACTCACTTTTGTCCCAAAGTATTTTATTTCCTGTTCAACTTAACATTCAGGTAATGCATTACTTATAGTGAAAATACTGTGTATAATTGCACTGCAGTGGACATAAAATGTAGATGGAGAGACGGACCATTAGTAACCAAGCTATTTTTGTTTCATTTGTTATCATTTAACGGTTATACTTTGGCAATTGTTCTTTATTTTTGTCTTCAATCTGTTAAACAGCTACACTGATTTCGGTTCGACCTCTCATAATAATCTCTGCGAGTAGTAGAAGTGGGAATGGGCATGAGTTAGGGCCCAATAGTTATATTGATAATTTAGCTGAATGGCAAACTCGCCCAAGAGAGGTGCGACTTGTCCGCCCAGTAAAACTCACCTGAAGGACACCAAAAGTGCACTGGTAGCCCATGCGTACGAGACAGCGAAGAGTCAGCTTCAGCACCATGGAGCGTTTGAAGGACACAAAGTTCCTCACGTTCTCAAGCAGGAAGAACTTGGGTCGGTAATAATCACAGTAACTGCAGCAAAAGAAACGACTCATTTTATTTAAAAAGGTGCATTCAAAGAACTGTCTATGACCTATAGAGGGAGAAAATGTTTTGAAGAGATACTGACCTGAGATAGGAGACCACAAGTGAGTTCTTGAATTTGGAGTAAGTGCGAGAGTTGAAGCGGTTCATCCCGCTGAAGCCTTGGCAGGGAGGTCCTCCACACAACATCTCCACGTCTCCCTTCTGAGGCAGCTTCTGGCCCAGAGAGTTGGTCTTCTCTCCGGACATGACCAGCTTCAGGAGGACATTGCAGTCCTCGGTGAACACGGTGGTGCCGGGGTTGTTGAGCCTGAAGGCCTGAGCCGCGGGCTCCCACATCTCGATGGCCCACAGAGTCTCAGAGATTCCTGTGGGTGACAAAAACAGACGCACTTTCACCAGATGCAGGCGTTTCCCTGCATGTTAAACATCCGTAGGTGTGAGAAGGAGGATTTACCAGCCTGGTGGAAGCCTTCAGAGAGGCCACCGCAGCCAGAGAAAACATCCAGTGTACGATATTTGGGCACTTTAGGAGCCTGTGGTTCGTTCTGAGAATCCTGCACTTCCTGTGCAGCTGAAGACTTTCCTTTGCCTTTACCTTGAAGAGAAAGAGACACTGGTTTCAGATTTCAGCTAAAGAAAATGTTTTTAGGAGCAACAGCAGCAAGAAACTGTCTAATAAATTATTTCAAGGAATCGGACAGGGCGTTTGTCCTTCAACCAATTCCACTAATGTGAATATATTTTGTGGTTTCTTTGCTCCTCAGTGACAGTTAATAGAAGATCTTTGGTTTGTGGAAGACATGAGCATGATGTATTTTAGATTTAAGAAACAGTCAACATTTTTCAGTTCTCACAATTTTAGTCCAAACAACTAAAAAAAAAAAAAAAAACACAAAAACATTTGTCTGTAGGTCAGTAACTGAAGTGGTTATTCCTGTTTCTATTTTATGTTTTTTGCTACTATATAACCTTTATATTTACACTGAGAATAGGAACAAAAGTCTACAACAGCCAAATAAGAGCTTGCAATTAATCACTTAAACCAGGGGTGTCAAACTCATTTTAGTTCAGGGGCCACATACAGCGCAATTTGATCTCAAGTGGGCCGGACCAGTAAAATAATAGCATGATAACCTAATAACCTATACACAACAAAAAAACCAAATGTTTGCCTCTCTTTTGCATTAAATGAAGTATGTTTTTACAAAAAAATATTATGAACAATGTGAAATTTCTGGAGAAATAAGTGTAATATTATACTTACTATTTACACATGTGCATTAAAACTAAACAATGTGTCACATGTATCTGGAACAGAAAAATATAGTAGTACACATACATTATATTCTATTCATTATGTGAAACTTTCACAAATTAATTATGTGGGCCGGATTGGACCCTCTGGCAGGCCGGTTCTGGCCCACAGGCCGCATGTTTGACACCCCTGACTTAAACCATTTGTGTGCGAGTGAAGGCGGTTTGGGCTGAGGAGGGTCTGACTTGTCTTCAAAAGAGAAAAAGTTTGGGAACCACTGGTCAAGAGGATAAAGGGGTTGAGAATAAAAGTGATAGAAAAACCAAATCAGTAGTTGCAGCCTTTGATTTCAGTCCTGAATATTTACCTTTCCCTTTGCCCTTTCCTTTGCCTTTATGGACAGCTGAACGAGCATGATTGGGAGGATCCTCAAAGCTTTTTGTTTTTGCATTATAAGCCTGTGTATGAGAGAGAGAGAAAAATTAAGATCTCTGGATTTTGCAGCTTGTCAAATGACCAAAGGTTTGTATATGAGACTGTGCCATCAATAGTTAAATAGATCAATTGTACCTCCAGGAAGTAGAATCGGTCAGGTCCACCACTGGAATATTCCTGCACCGACTCATACAGGTCTTCTCCGTACTCGACTTGACAGCGGCCGAGCACCTCAGCCATGCTGACCGTCACTTCTTCATCGCTCCAGTACAGCTGATTGATATCTGCGTGGTAACTGGCTTTAACACCTTTGTGCGTGTTCTCAGGCCTGGAAGAGGTTTAAAAAAAAAAAAGTTAATGAACAGTCATGTGTTACAAACTTTAAGTGGATCAACTCCCTGGTACCTGTAGAACTTGTAGAGTCGCAGTTTGACCTCCGACGTGTCGGATTTGCCGTTGCTGCGCCGGTGGCAGAAGATCTCTTTGATGCGTCCGATGCGGAAAGGCTCCGGAGCGTCCAGGTTTGACCCCTTGATGTAGTCCGAGGACTTCCTGTAATACTCTGGATACAAATCCTCGTCCACATCGTCTTTCCTGTGGGAGCGCTTGACTGGACTGGCTGGCTTCACACTGAGAGCAAGGAACAGAGAAAACCAGTCACATAAAAATGTTTTATCCACATTTAGGTTAGTGTTGGTTCCAAATCAACACACTCACCTGAAATTAAAGGCTTCAGGAGGCAAGTAAACACCATCTCCAACCCTGAACTGTTCACCCTTAAAGCAGGCCAGAGTGAACAGCGCCTTCGAGTCGCTGTCCTCAGTCTCCAGCGGCTCGAAGACTCGAGGAGTTTCCTGTTCCTCTCTCTCTTTAATCTTAAAACAGCTGGCGCAGAATCTGATGGCAACAGGAACACAACCACAAAGTCAAACTGAAAGAAAGAAACAAAAGATTAGAAGCCAAATTATATTATTGGTGAACGGTGCTCACTTGAACTTGCAGTCCTCTGATGGAGTGAGCTTCGGTGGAGTCTCAAAGCGCGCAAAGTCCGAGTCGTACCAGAACTGATAGAAAAAACTCTTCCCATCGTCTTCGATCACCTTGATTTCCTTGTCCATGCCTCCCTAAAACACAAAAAGGATCAATGGGATTAAAAATCTGGACTCATCTGGGTGGATTTGTACATTCAGTGTATAAGGTAGATCCATGTCAACAAATATTTAACTAAATTGTTGAACTTTATTTTATTTTTTTTTAAATAAAATAAATTAAAGCTCTGAGGCTTTAATTTGTGGTCAGGGTTATTATGTTTTAAGACTAGAGCTGCAACAATCTGTCAATTATTTCCTTGATAATTCAAGTACTAGTTTGGTCTGTAAAATGTGGATCGATATTTACCAAACTTGGAAATGATTTTGTTCTAGAATGTCTGGCTTTGTCTACAAAGCGACATGATTCACTTTTAATGATTTCTTTGCTATGTGGAGCAAAGGAACCATTTAACATTTAAGAAGCTGAAAAATCTGAAATCTTGTATAAACTCAATTAAACAACTTAATCAAAATAATTGATTTAGTAATTGATTAATAGTTTGGAGTTTGACCCCCAGCGTCTTCCCACGCTTCATGACGACCGTCCTGTCAAATACATGTAAAAGTTTGCAGTTTGACAGTAACGCGAATATCAGACAGACATTCTTTGCACTTACAGACGCAAATATTAACACTAAAAGGCAAATTAACCAGCGTTCACGATAACTTGCCTCCATAAACCAGTTGTTAGACGGTCGCTTGTACGTGACGTTCACTTTGCCTTGGACATAGTTGAGCTGCATGTCTTCACACTCGTCCACGATCATGAGCTCCAGTGGATCGGAGCTCTCTCCCAGCACGGTGTGAATCCCACGAAGGAACCAGTGGGCGTGGAACATCTTTCCACTGGCGTCCTCCCACAGTGACGTGATCCTGGACAAGAGGGGTTCCATCGTTAGATGCAAACAAAGCTTTTTGACAAAACCTGCGTCTCTGAATGATGACACACCTCGCCAGATACAGAGGGATGGATGGATCCTCTGATGAAACTGAGACGCAGTCGCCCAACTCCAGTACTTCGTCATTCACAGAGACCTTTGTGTAGAACTGCTTCTTTCCTTCAGTCTGATGGAGGGAGAGACAAAGACAGACATTTTAAATACTTGCACTGCTAAAGCCCCATGATTGACAAAAGGGGAGAGGTGGTTGGACAAATACCTTAACAGGCTCTCCAATCCAGGTCAGTTTGATCTGGGTCTGTTTCTTCCTCTTGGCTTGAGAAACCTTCTTGCTCTTCTCCACTGGAACATCTTCCTCTTCAATGTTCTCATCATCCTCAGCTTCCTTCACCGCAAGGTTCGGGCATCTGAACAGAGGAATCCATGTTGAATTAAAAAAAAAAAAAAAAAGTGGAACCAAGGACAGGACTAAAGAGTACACAGATCTCATCATGTAGACAAAAACGCATCCCTGTATATTTTGGCTGGAATCACAGACTAGAGCAGTGGTTTTCAACTTCTGTGATGCAAGAGATTGTCAAATGCCTCATTAGAAAGGATCAAATTCATCTTGAGAGAGAGAGACCCGCATTCTGCTGTGCAACACATTTGTTTTTTTACGTTACTTTTGGTAAATTATGTGTTGAATATCTGTCTTATAGTAGCATTATTTGTCCAAATTTCACACAGGAAACAAGCTGGCATGAAGTCAAGCAGTGGTTTAGAAGATCTTGATTTACTTTGTGTTCCGTTGGCAGAGCACACATTTTCAACACTGGACAATTCTTCACTAGAAAAAGAAAATTACTTTGATTGCATTTTGCTATAGGCAGGACTTACAAGGTGTCTTGGGATTTTTCAAAATGGTGAGTTTTACTAAGACTTCAAGTTTGGGTTTTCATGAAAATGAATATCATGAAATAAGTATATTGGGAACCAATAGTGTAAACAATAAACAGGAAACAGTGGCTGATGTAACAGTCTGAGGTCAACATGCTGAGAGACACTCACCTCCTCTGCTTGCACGCTTGTTTACTTTTGCCACTTCCTCCAAATTTGATCATGTCCTTGCAGGCTGTGCATTTGCCACAATCAGGAGACTGGCAAACCTGAAGATAGAAAGAATAAAAGATAAATAGATTGTGACTGGTAATAAATAAAGAAAAGTGTTAGTAGCACCTCTGCTTCACTCACCTCACAAACCCCACATCGCTGCCTCTTCAGCCCTCCCTCTTTGTCATTCTGCTCAATCTGGTCAGAGAAGAAGGTGTCAAAGATCTGGTAGACCAGCGTGGTGGTGGTGGCTTTGGTCGGCCCTTTACTGTCCTTCTCTATCTTCGTCGGATGACGAATGGCCTGTCGTCTGGCTGCTCTCCTGTCAGAATAAAACCTCGCTTTCAGAAAAGAAGTCTACTCGGTTTGGTACAAACACCTGACGGATTGTGGAGCGACGGCATTATGAAGCCTCTGTCCTTCAACACACCACCACAGCATCAGGCCATGCAACGTGTGAAACAAGCAAAACAGACGACATGTACAGTGCAGAGTTCCCGTTAGATGCGAGTGGCCCGTAAACGCTCGTCTGCACAGAAAACGGAGACGATTAAAAAGGTTTTTTTCCCCATGTTGTCAATAATCGTCAGTGTTAGACCTCAGGAAAGGTCTGCCACATGCCGGCGTAGTCGAATCAGAACAGATTTCACACACACTAGATGTTCTGGTAGAAACACAGGACCACACTTAGCATTTTATGAAAACATTTCCGAGTAGTAATTCCAGGAACATTGGACAAATTAAGATAAAAACGACCGACTGTCGTCAACTTTGTTCCCTGGTCAGTTGGCTAGCCTCATTGTCTACTGCAATTTTCACGGGAACAATCACCATCCAATTCCGACTGGATCCAAGGCATCCCCAATAGATTGACAGGTTCAATAGGTACAGTTTGAAAATGTGGACACTATGATCCAGCAGGTGACATAACATTTCTAACTGAACCTTTGAAACCACAGGATTGTTTGAGCAGATAAACGATCTGGGTTGATCAAAAAAAAAAAAAAAAAAAAAAAAAGCCTCACAATTGTCTGCAAGACAATCTGGTCATAATTTTGTCCAATTATACTCAAGGGAGTGATACGGTCCATTTAATAGAACTTCATATTTCAAGCTCAAAGTGCAGATTAATAGATCAGGATTTCAAGTTGACATCAGCATATTCACAACAAATGTAAAAGTCAAGCTTTTTAAATTAGTTAATGTAGAGTTCAAATCTTTTCTCCAAGATGACATATAGTTACTAGTACTTGTGGACACTCATCCACACAATGCCATTATTTTTACAGTTTTAAGCCAAAATAAAACTATAAAAGTCAAAAGGAATATACATAATATATAAAAGTGTGACAACAGTTCTAGCGTGAACTCTGAGGTGATGCTTTTTGTTCATGAAGCTCTCAAAATGCTCCGCACAAACACACCACCATACAAACTAAGGATGCATTCGTCACAACAAGGCCCACCTACCAGTACAGCAGCATGCTGCATTAGGAAATGTCAAAGGAATGTTAGACATCAGGGAAAACATGGAGCAGAAAAACAGGAATAAAAAACACAAAAATAAAATCCCGGAGCATCAGCGAGGGAAAGAAGCTGCTGCCAAAGCTCTGGGTGGAGCCAAGTTGAATATGCAACATGACCAATTCTAACTACAGTTACAACAGAAGGCAATCAACTTCTTTACATTTATTAAAGTGCATGTAAAGTAAATGTAGAGTTTCTCCTCTTCATGCATTATATATGTAAGAAAGTAGTGGCTGAGAACATAGAGTAACTTTTTTTAAGGCATGCCTAATAATGGCTCAATGGCACCATAGTTAGCTTGACTCCACTAAAAATGGCGTTTGTAAAACCTCAGCAAGGTTTATTTGCAGTAACTGCTCCTACTCTGACACTATCGTCTTTAATTTGCTCACTCCCTGAGATGTATTTTGCATTGAGAGAAGACACATTTTCAATAAAGAAACATGCAGAAATTCCACTGCCACTTCATTTTTAATTCTAAGAGATGGGGAAATATAGCAAAGGGCAAAACTCCTAATGTGAAGCTACAAGTACCACCGATAGAGAAAGAGGGAGACAGAGCAGGACTGCTGCTAAACCAGCTCTGTGTTTGTGACCATTAGGTCAGTCTGTGACTAAAATGGTGAAAATGTCATTTCAGGAGGTTCAATACCAAATTAAAGCATCATTTACCTGCTTTGGTCCAAACTAATATGCAAAAATATGTGTGTTTTGCAGTGCATTAGAAGGAGAGGACAGAACCCCTGCAGTGGACAAGCACACATACAAATTTTAGGCAAGACCAAAGCAGGAAACACCCAGGCATCTGAGAATAGAGAATTTTGATGAATTTTATACAGTATGAAACCTGATTTATAATACTTTTAATCAAATTTGGTGACAGTGAGTACACAAAGTTTTTAAAAATCACTTTACATGCACTTTAATGACAAGAATCTGCCAGATGTCCGACCCTCTAAAATAACTTCAGCTGATGTGATGATAATGGCGTAAAACTGCGTACCACTTTCTTGAAAAACCTAAATTGCTTAACAGAAACCAGACCATGACATAAACGTCATCACTGAGCTGTACCTCTTCCCCAGAGTGACTCCTGCCAGCTTGATCAGGTCTCTCATACAGGGAGTGACGATGATGGGCTGCTCGTCGGAGTCACCGGCCTCGTCGTAGCTCTCCACCTGCTCCACCACAAACTGGGCGTGACGCAGCAGCGTGTCCTCGGTGAAGCAGTTGAAGTTGAGTCCAGCAGGAGGCACAGTTGTCTGAGGACAGGGAGGGAAAGGGGGAAAAAAAGAAAGCACATGGTCAGATGGTGCCTTGGCATTTTCTTCCTAATTTACACCTCTAAGAACTTGGAAACTCAATGTTTGCTTGTTAATTCGCCATGCTATCTTTATCAGTAGTCAATTCTACTGTTAAAACATGCCGACTCTTTCGCTCAGTTACATGGGTTTCTCAGCAAATCTCCTCGTGACACTTTATCCGATTACGAGCCAGAACTTAAGAGGCGGACCTCTCTGCTCATATTGATTCATATGGAGGACAGGCAGGAAATTAAGTCCTCAGATTATTTAAGAAACATGAAGATGCGAGAAAATCTGCAGGGTCCAGATTACGCAGCAGCGATTTACATGTACATGTTTTTTGGTCCAATGACACAAATCCTCACCTCAATCTTGTTAAGAAGATCCTCATAAGTAGCATCGCGGTTCTTCTGGAGAAATTCCACCACGATCTTGCTCATGTAGATCTTTTCTTGCATCAGAGCAAAGATGGGCGCATACTCCTCACTCGGCTGCATTAGGATGTAATCAGCAAAGGCTGGAAGACCGATAAATATTAGTACAGCACACGCAAAAAGTTCATTTAAATTTCAAAACGGGATGCAAAAAGATCTTTGCTACCTGTAGTGAAGCCAATTAAAGCCTTCTCCCCTCCATCAAACCCTGTGATCCACCAGGCATTGATGGGTCCAAGTTTCTTTGCAGGGACACCACCTGGACAAATAAAACCAAAACATATGTAACTGTAGTGGCTGAAAACCAAAACGAAGAAAAACCCCAACAATTTTGATTCCTCAAATTGTGTTTGTCCATACCATCCATGCAGGGGTTGTCATCATAGATGGGTTTGACCACGCAGCTGAAGTAGAGCTCCACGTTCTTCTCAATCAGTCCAGAGTCAAATGGACAAAGGTGGCCACGTTTATCGTACACACTGAAAGAGAAAACAAAAGTTTATAAAAATGGTGAAACAATAATAAAAGCAAAAAAATTAATAAATAAAATAAAAAAAATCCCTAAATTCTGCTTATTTACCTGAAGTTTGTAATCTTGTGCTGCGGCAGATCCTCATAACTCTCAAATCCATCCTCATTCGAGTCGAACAAGGAGAGGCGCTCATCTGTTAACATTTCTGGTTCATCCAGCTGAAGAACACACGGGGGAACAGTCAGGTTTCACGTCCACACAGTCAATACAAGTTACGACTTAAAAAAGAAACTCGGCAGTCTCACCGCATTGTCAGGATCCCCTTGAAAAAATTTAAGATCTGAATCGTCCAGGTATTGTCTGCAGTCTGGACATTTTGGAGGTGGTGTCTATAAAAAAAATAAAAATAAGGTGAGAATCATTTATATCCTTAAATAGTGCATATAAGGTTTAAAAGGTGATTTGTTACCTTTGCGGCTGAAACCATCTTGGTAACATCAGTCTTTGATTCTTCTGGAGCAGCACTTTAGGAAAATAAAGTGTGATTAGTTCATTTGAGTTCAGCCAACCATGGATCATAATGAACACTCAGATGGAGAAAGACTTACTTTTCATCAGATTCCACTTTGAGACGTTTCTCCTCCCGAGACTACAACCAGTTAGAAAACAAAACACAGTAAAAAAACAGAGAAAACAGATTGAGCTGATGGTTAAATCTGACGGGTGTTTCACCTCCTCTGCATCCTCTTCCTCCTCCTTTGGTTCATTTTGTCCATTTGTTGTTTCTCCATTTAAGTCTTCAGACTTGCGCTTTTGACTGCAAGAAAAAAAATGTATACTTTTATATTCGTGTGCTGCTATAGTAGCATTTTTCTGTCAAAACCAGAGAGAATATTGACCAAGCCAGACTGGGGCTCCATTTTTTTTGTCAGCACCAGACAGTTAGAGCTAAGCTGAAGCTGCTCTGACTGTCACCACCTGAGTACAAATATAATTTATGGATTTTAGGAACCTCGATGTGTTCAATTTTATATTTTGCTCTATTTAAAAGAAAATGTTTTTCTAATTGGTAAAGGTATAAATGAGAAACTAGAGCATATACGTACACTTTGGAGAACATTGACAAGATGGTTGGCTGCTTCCCACTGTTTCTTGTAACTCTGGTGCTGGCTGGAGACTCTGCAAAAAACATTAATTTTACTATATTTTTTCCTTAATTTTTGGTCATTTGATGTTAAATGATA
Organism: Brachirus orientalis; assembly: GCA_016785285.1. Taxonomy (NCBI): domain Eukaryota; kingdom Metazoa; phylum Chordata; class Actinopteri; order Pleuronectiformes; family Soleidae; genus Brachirus; species Brachirus orientalis. The sequence continues at coordinate 2,567,901 of JAFBJR010018220.1, forward strand.
AATGTCAAACTGACTTTTAGTCTCAGAATTGGCCTTGCTCCTCCGTCCACCCTTCCCTTTAGGAACGGTCGGTGACTTGACGGCCTCCTCTTCCTCCTGCACATCCATGGTTACTTCTTCGCCGTCCTCATCTTTGTGGGATCCGTTTGTGAAACCATTCGCCTTTCCGTTCTGCTCCACACCGTCGCTGTGCGAGCCATTCTCCAGACTGAGCTCTTTACCCAGCAAGGCCTTCACTTTAGAGATGTAAACCTCCTGAGAGAAGGTGACGACACACAACACAAAGGCGAAATGATGAGCAGTGAAGCTGTGGGAGTGGTAATTACTATAAACATCTGAAAGTGTCACCACTAACCATGGAGATCTCTGAACTATTCATCTTTTTCTCCAGGCTGCTCAGCTGGTCCTGAGCGTCGATGTGCAGGAAGTCCTGCACCAGCCGGAGCTTCTCTTTGACGTGATCCTGGAAAAAGAGATGAAGTGTGAGGAACAAAAACAAGTACAGTCACTTGTTCACTTTGGCCTTTGGCACAGTTCAAGATGCTGACTTTTTGAGATGATTTTAATTTATTTTATTTGATTTTATTCTTTGTTATAAATTTAATGTTTTATTAGTATTTTATTATATTTTAAAGGGGTTTTATATTTTCATTCATTTGTTATTTTTAGTTTAATGTTTTATATTGTTAGCACTTTGTGTCAACTTTGCTGTTTTAAAGTGCGTTACAAATAAAGTTACATTACATTACAAATAGCCTATAGCTACCATTATGTTTATTGTCCTGTTCAGATGCTACTTACAGAAACAAAACAGTTGAATGAAAATCCACATGCTGTTTATGTATGTTGTAAAACAAAAAAAGCTTTTAAATATAAGAAAGAAAATCTAAATAAGTCTTCATGCTTATCATTTACAGGATAAATATGGACTGGATGGACTGGCGACCTGTCCAGGGTGTACCCCACCTCTCACCCTATGACAGCTGGGATTAGGTACCAGCGACCCTCATGTGGAGGATAAAGCAGCGATTTACTTACCAAACACGTTTTTGAAAGATTTATAAAATATGTAGTACGTTTTTTCACTTTTATGACACTGTATAAAGCCAATTCCTTTGCTCCAGAGGGTACCAACATATTCTGGTTGCAGTAAAAATAAAATGAAGAGGTATCTCGCTCTTTAATCATGCATTCCACTGTGAATCAGCCGTGATGACGCACCGGACACAGCGGATAACGAGTGAGCAGCTGGAGGAACACCTGTGGAGAACACCATGGAGACCTGAGTGGACACAGAAGAACTCACCTCCTCCGGAACTCCATCCTCATCCAGCACCTGCAGCCTGCGAACAAAGAACAAGCCAAAACAAAGCTGCGGTTAATAAACCTCCCACGTGGAGCACATGTCAAACCATCCACGAGCACACTCAGCCCTGCGGGGGCGAGACAAACGCAGCGATAGCGGGGAAAACAGCGAACACTCCGGGCAGTAAAACTTCCTGAGTGGCGCCAAATCTCACACGCTGCTCCATCCACTGACAGGCTAGGAGGCTAGCTGGCTAACGGTGTCAGGAGGAGGGGTGGCGGTGGTGGCGTGGTGGGTGTGGGGGGGGGGGCTAACCCCGCTGTCCTGTGACAACAAGCTGTACCCGCTAGTTGCAAGTGCTAAACATTAAACAAACGCTACGGCTCATGACAACCGGGACAAAGTGTGAAGCTGCTGCGGGGCTGACCACCAAACAAGCGACATCCATGCTAAAGCAACTGTTATTAGCATCAGGTTGACGGTGTTACCTTTTCCTGACGTCCTCGGGCAGAGACACGGAGGTCCTGGCTGGCATGGCTCAACAGCAGCTCGCTTCGCTGGACAAAGGAGATTAAAAACCGTGTTGTCGTTTCTTTTAAAAAGCTCGTTAAAACCCGCCGTAGTGGCTGACAGCAGCGCGGCTCCACCACAGTCCCTGCCTCCGTCTCGCGCTGCAGCTCGCGATGAATGCTATATAAAAGCGATTCGGGCGCGCGGGCCGTCTTTTCGCGCGGAAACCCGGGTGTTGTGGACTGTACCACTTGAGCGATCTGAGGGTGAATCGCATTCACTCTGGGACTTACAAAGTCCAACATAAATGCATCGTTTGACACCCTAAAACACAACTTACAGTTATTCTGAGCCAAACAACACAACAGCGGTATAAATGTACTTTTATACACTAAAATGCGATTTTACTATAAATGAACAACCAGGTGGACGCACCCCTGCTGTTCGCCAGATGTTGTAGACACTTGACTAAGCGGAAGCGGTACGAGTGTTGTTTACTAATGAGCAATATTAGCGAAACATTTGCACATTTTAACCTAATTATCCGTAGATTTGAATGAAAGTATTGAGTAATTTATATTTGCAGTCATGTTAGTGACGTGGCTGTTGTATATGAGTCATTTCCAGTGTTCCTGGTATGTGTATTATTATGGTTTTGGCTGTATATCTTCTTCTTCTAGGTAGATTAGAGCTGATAGGCAGAACATTAATCAGAATTATTTTGATGAACAATTGCTTTATAATTTTAGAAGCCACAATATCCAATATTTTCACGTTTCAGCTTCATCTGTGTAAATAAAGCTGTAAATTTAAGATAAAATGCATATTTTTTGAAAGTGTGTCCGTTAAACAAAGTCAATTTTTTTTTAAATAATGAAAATAGTTGCGATACTGTGTACTATTTTAAGTTCCAGCAGCTGGGTGTATAATATTACTACTAACAGAAATCATTTTATTTCTATAAAACCATTAAAAAACTGTTTAAAAAAACAAAAAACTTTGTATTGACTCAGGAATAGAAACAAGACAACACAATGACAAAAATAAAAAAGAAATCACCAAATCTCAAATATAATTAAAAGTTGAAGAACACTAAAAGACAAGAACACAACCACATAAAGCAAACAAAAGAATTAAGACTGAAAAAAGGTAACAAAACACTTAAACCTGGGATAAGAAGATAAAACATATATTATAAAGTACATTAACCATGTATAATATTAAATATAATACAAATCTATGTTAATAGTAATATATATATAAGTAAGATATATGAAAAATATTCCACAACTGTGCAAAAAATGAGGAATGGAAAATTAAATGCAATATAAAATGAATATAAAGTATAAAAACTTAGACCACAGTGATACAAAAGCAAGGGATGAATATTATAAAATAATATTTATAAAAAATATAATATACATTCATTTTAACATCTATGGATGTACAATAAAGAAAAAGATTAAATGTTAAGACAGGAAAAAGAGACAGTAACTAGAATATAGTCTAGATTGTTCTGAAGCAGGGGTTTCAAACTTATGACCTGGGGGACACGGAGTGTCTCTTCTGGTCAACAGGGGGCGATCAAGTATATTATATTATATTATATTATATTATATTATATTATATTATATTATATTATATTATATTCCATCATGATGTCAGTAGCAATATTTGTGAGACATTTCACAGAATTTCAAAATAAAAGTCTTTGTATTGATATGGAATGGTATGTAGTTCACAATAAAAACATATTTATGATGCAATATCTGTAAATTAAAAGAAAAATAACATACAGAAATAATTCATAACTATAACTTATTTTTTGTGAGTGTGTGTTTACCAGTGTAATAAAGGCTTATAGCGAAATAAGCAGCCCCTGATCACCAGGGGGCGCCCAATAGAGTGTAGGGAAAAAAGCATTTTAATATATTAAAGAAATCTAGATGTCTTTAGGTGTCTAAATAGTGTTTATCTCAAGTTATTTGGTTTTATTTTGTGTTTGAAAAATGCACATTTTGTGCACATTTGCACATCTGTTCTAAGTTTTAAAAACAAAAGCCATTAAAGTGGTTCACTTTTTAACAGCAAATGCAGTGTCTGCCGTTGTATTTTTTAAATTCAAGTTCATTATCAACACTCTAAGTGCTGCACTTAAATATAAGGTGCAAATTAATACTAGGCCACTTTGGTGATTTTAATATCCTGTAGGACCATGGTTCTCAAACTGTGGTGCGTGTAGCACCAGTGGTAAGCTTCCTTTGGTGGTATTTGGGGGAAAATCAGAAATACTCTTCTACTGTACGTATTTACCAGGGCATGTGATTGGACTGGAGCTGAGGAGTACATGGAGGAACAGCCTTCACATATATATGGTTGCTATGTGCTGATTGTACCACAAGGTGGCACTGTGACATAGCTAATCTGACAATAAGCATGGAGGAGGCTGTGGCATTGGCTATGCATCTTCATGTTGATAATTTTATAACTACTCACATAACTCAGAGGACAAAAGGCTGATTTTGGGATCAGTGATTAAAGTTGAGGCAAAGTTCAGGTTCCTAAAGTGATGTTGAGAGTCTCAGTGGTAAGACGTTGCAGCGTTCCCAAGAGTGATGTGTGAAAACAAGTGTGTTTACATATTACACAACCTAGACGTGATTCACGCGTGTGCTGTTTTGCTGTCCATGTTTAGCATGCTCCTCTGTTTTGCAGCTGTTTTACACACATCAGACTTGTGCGCTGACTTGAAAATATTTTTGTGGGTTCAGCTTCACCTTTGGGCCACTTGAGTCTGATGTCACATCCTGCAGGGCACTGGAAAGACTTGGCAGACGTCCCAGCAGCAACACGCCCTCCTGGGGCTGATTCAGCCAGAGTTCCCACCCAGGAATCCTGGATGTTTGACAGGAAACAGGCCCAACTCTCTCAAGGCCACTATAAGTCAGTTGCTCCCCTCACCCCAAGTCTCCCCCACCCCCTCACCCAAAAAACCTCTCCCAGGCCCATTCTCAGACAAACTATCTTACAAATAGACATTCTTTTTCAACAAAAAAATACCACATTTACAGCCTCTCTGCCCTCTGCCCAGCTTCCCATCACTGCCCTGCCTGACTTTAGCCTTGAAGCAATGTCAAAACATTATGAGGAAACAGAGAGGGAGGTGATTAATGGCAGCGAGCAGTGTTTGCATGCATAATTCTGCACGTTCATGACTGTGCAAGTGTTTCTCTGACCTTGTCGGAGCATGTTGGGATTTAATGCATGGCAAAACAGGGAGACATGTGCAGAAACATTACAGCTACAACTCGGGTGGCAAATGTTTATTTTTTTTTTTACTCCAGGTATTACAAGTAGCAACTGTAAATACAGTGTACTCCTGCACCATTCTGACATACTTGTAACGTTTCTGCTGTCCTTGTGTGACAATGCCAATTCTATTTTTATAATATGTCTTAATATGTATATTTTTACATTTTAATCTAACAGATGTGTAGAACTTTTGTTTTCAGTTTCCCTCCTGTCAGTTTTTACGGGTGCACCAGGTGTTAACCTCTTCCTTTTCTGTTGTGGTACGTCAGGGAAGAGGTACGTGACTTTTTCGTCTCTTTGTTTGGTGCTGTAGCTTCATTACCTGTTTTCATTTTCATTGACGTGTGTTTGTCTGTAAGCTTGTCCTTCTGTTAATGTAACTTCCTGTGCACAGTTTTTGATGGGGATTTTTTTTTTTGATGGGTAGGTGATCACCCAAGTATTTCGATAAGAATTTGCCCACAAATTACGTCACAAAAAACTATCACACTGTATCTCTTAGAGTGGGCAAAACTGCACAAAAATTATATCTCAATAAACTCATTAGATTTGGACAAACTTTGGTATATATATGGCGTATGCAGGATCAGACACTGCCATCAGTTTCATCCTGATCTGGTCCAGATTACGGATTGAGCGACAGTTGAAATCTACCGTGGAGTTCAGATGTGTATATGTCAGTGACATCTTAACAGATCAGCATGAATTTTTGTCATGCTTATGTAAGATGGTAACATACAGATCCATAAAGTCTTCTGACATTCAATTTAATAACCTAGCTACCATACTGTTTGACTAAATGCCTCAAAAACAGCCTTTAGAACTAAGAGAAGACATCACAAATGCCAGAAAATATCCAAACTCAAAGAAGATATTTTATTTTACGTTAAAATATTGATGCACCACTGATATGTTGTCCAGCTCTGTAGCTGCGACAAAGTGAGTTTACAGCTGACGTGACTTCACAAGCTGGATTCTTTCAGTATTTCATTTATTTTGTAAAAAACAAAAGGGAATGCAATTACAAAACGTTTATGTACCAACAAACATTAGTGTTTCAGATTGTACCGGTTTAACACAGGCAGCGTGCTACTGGACACACAAGGCTATTGCACACGAGACATTTCATACAACAAGGAATCATACATACTGTACAAAGATACATACATACATACGTACATACTTACATAGTTTCTCATATATTTATCATTTTAAAAATGAACACAGTGAAGTGATAGGTACAAAGATTCAAACTATTCTGCGTCTGAAAACAACAAAAACAGGGGGAAGCAAACATCACTGAAGCTGCCAAAGTGCTTTTCACCATTTAAACTTGGCCCAAATGTCAAAGTCGATAAGAAAAATTAAAAGAATTTAAATGTGTGTACAGGAAGAAGGTTAGTGTAACCCTGAACAACAGGAACCGGACAGTGAAAAACAGGACTTCCTGTCATCAGAGGAAGTTGTCAGAAAATGAGGACAAGGACGAGGAGCCCCCCCCCCCTCCCGAACAACAACAACTTCTTTTATTTTGAAAGGCATCTTTGAGTTACACGCAGCGTATGGCGGGCAAACGAAACCGGGATGTTCACAACTAATTTGATCTATCTGAGAATTCACAGTGAGAGCGAGCCACGCTTGTTTACCCCACTCTCTGATCGTCAGTGACATGGTTATTCAAAGGTTAAAAACAAAAAAAAGATGATTAATAATACTGTCAAAATAATGGAGCGCCTGCCCCAAACACTTCATACATACATTCAGCCTATGAATCCCACAGGAGGAAGGCACAGTCAGAGTAACAGCACAACGCTGCTACGTTGCTACAACACTGTCAGGACGTTGGTCCCATTTTTATTATTACTGTTATTATCATCATCATTATCATTATTATTATTATTATTTTTATTATTATGAGTGGGAGCTCCTGGACAGCTGTCAATGAGTTAAAAAAAAAAGAAAGTATCAGTGCCAACTCACTTCAGGAAATGTGCTTTCTGATTGGGCTTTCCTCCACGGAAACTGTTAAGATACAAGAGACAACAGTAAAAGCATGAGGGAGAGACAGAGCAGGAGGACAAATGAGGGGGAGGGCATTAGTGATGGAAGCTGGAGCTGGAGTATATCATACACATTAGTGCTTATGACTGAGTTAGGATTTCATGCAGTAAATGTAAGCAGATTTATCAGATGGTTAAAGCAAGGTTATATAGGGGATATATATAGCCCTGGTTATTTTTCCATTTTTTTCTTTTTTCTGAGTATGGCTTCTGTTCTGCTGGAGTGCGGTAGGGATGAGCCAGTGGTGTGCGTCTACGTGATACACACATACACGCCGTATATCCACTGCAAAAAAGGGGCCAGGATTTACGTATAACCACACACATCGACGCAGCGTTTCTTCACAGAACTTGCACTCAAGTGATTTGTTTGTGCAAATGAAAGGCGAGGCTGTCGATAATCATGATTATCTACATTAGACCACGCTATACCACTGGCATCATACCGATGCTTCATATTGATACTCAGTATTGGTATCAGTCCGATACTGGCCAATGTCTGTAATGTCACATGAGTTTTTTTTTAATAGCTTATTATGGCTAAGTTGTAAGTAGATCAGTACCAATTTCCAATTTCGTGCAGCCTGCTTTCCAACCGCAGTGGCGGCAGTGGATTACAACCCATATTTCCGGCTTTTAAATAGGTGGCCCACTAGTGGTCGCATAAATAACAGCAATCTGGTACCTTGGGTGTTTTGTCATGAAATAGCGGCGCGCTCATTTGATTGAACCCCATAGCCAAGGTAAGTCAGTTTTTTTATGTGCTATTGTCATTGTCTGTAACTGTCGTATGTCTTCTACCACCGGGGGCAGTACATGAGGAAACGTGTTTAATGAAACACGCAATAGTGCAGAGAATAAATACGAGAGCAGGAAGTTGATCTGTTGCTGGAACTTAACGTGTAATGTATATTTCTTTTGTTAAACTGTATTAATGCTGAATAGAAAATCTTTATCCAGCCCTGTAGCTGAGACATTTGAAAGAAATATCGGACTGATACCAGTATTGGTGGGAATTGAAGGTAGTGATATCGGTATTGGTATCAAACACAAAAATGTGGTATGGTGCCATGTGTAGCATGGAGCTGATCATTGAATCGATCTCGGCATGTTTACATACACTGTAAAAAAACAGAATGGTCGATGAACTTGGTAATCAAAACAAACCTTTGTCAACCATTTTCTCTTTATCAGTGTATATTAGAAGAGTCGTGTTGTTAAAAGCTTACGAAGGACAAAAATCGCTGACGTAACCCACAAAGTGCAACTTTGCGAGCTTTGCATTGATGCAGTTCCTGAAAGGGCTCCATGTTACTCACCACATCTATGTTATCCAGGCTATAGTTCCTTTTTTTGGCTCTTAATACGGGTTTACATGTGTATAGAGAGAAATACAAAACAATGGTATGCAACTCCATATTAAGTAATGGGAGTACCCATAAGGAAAAAAAAAGCTTTTTTTTTTTTTCACATTTCAGAAACGTTTTCTCACGGTTTTAAATTAGTTCCCTCTGGAAATGCTGTGTTTCATGTTGAATTGTTTCAATGCTGATTGTGACTTCACACAGATTTGATTGTAATAAGAAAAGTCTGCGCTGTAGAACATGTCAGGACACCGCAGAGCGCCGTGCCCCAGCCTCGACAGGCCTCTCAGTCCATTGAATGCTTGCTTCTTCTGTTTTTAACATCTCTGTTTCGTCACAGCCTCTCTCTCTCACACACACACACACACACTCTTCTCAGTCACACACACACACACACGTGTTCGCACCATGTTAGACACAGGTGGTACAATCTTGCATGATGGGTGTGGTCTGGTGTTCGTGTTTGTGCGTGCACTGATCCAGCGAGCTGGAGCTCTTTAGTGGGACCAGGCAGCGGTCAGCGGGGCGCCCGCTTTGCAGCACACCCCAGCAACACAACACGCGCAGGAACTCCTTCCTCATGTCCTTGCTGCGCAGCGTGTAGATGACTGGGTTGAGTGCTGAATTCAGAGTGGCAAAGCCGAAAAAGATGTCTGCTTTGGAGAGGATATGGCAGAACTGTATGCCACAGGACGAGTCCAGGAGGAGGATGATGAACGCGGGCAGCCAGCACATGATGAAGACGCCCAGCACGATTGTGACTGTTTTCAAAAGCGCGTAGGCCTGCGAGTTGGTTGCCTCCTGGTGGCTGGAGCGTACGATCAAGTAGATCTTCACGTAGAGGATGACGATGGAGAGCAGTATGAGGCTGAAGATGGTGACGACAAAGACGATGTATCTCTTGGCGTAGAGTGGCAGCACGGCCGAGCACTCGGGGAGGTCGTTGATGCAGTTCCAGCCGATGATGGGGAGACCCCCGAGCAGGATGGAAGTGACCCAGCAGGCCCCTATCAGCAGGAACATGCGGCACGTTTTGGTGGAGCCGTACACCTTCACCTTGGTGATGGCGATGTAGCGCTCGATAGCTATTGCCAGCAAACTGAAAACAGAAGCTGCCAGCGCGATGAACGCCGTGCCCTCCCGGATGAACCACTGCACGGGCACCAGCTTAAAAGTGTTTGACCCCGATAGGAAAATGTTGGCGATGTAGGCCGAGCCTGCCAGCAGGTCGGAGAACGCCAGGTTGCCGATGAAGAAAAACATGGCGGAGTGGAACTTCTTGTTGCGGCAGACGGCGATGAGGACCAGCAGATTCTCCAGGATGATGATGGTGCAGAGGACCACAATGACAATGTTGAGGGTGGTGAGCTGCTTTTTGTTCTCAATGAGCTTGTCCAGCTCCTGGGTGGTCATGTTCTTAGCAAAGGCATAGTAGGAGTGGATCAGAGTCTGATTGTAGTACTGGGAATACTTGCTCCTCATGGTGACAGGCTGGCAGAGCACAGTGGCTTTACGACAAAGATTCATTCACACAGCGTGGTCGTGAAGAGCGTCCGCACTGATAATCATTGCCACTACGGACAGGAAGCAGTCGGTGCAGGCTGGGAGGGAGACGGCCTGTCCCACGGTCACGTCTCAGCAGCTCTATGTGGGTCACCTGCAGACACACAGGGAAAGAAAAAGACAAGGTCTGGGTCACACAAAGGGGGAAATCTTTTTTTTTTTTTTCCTTCCACAAATGAAATAAACTGTGACAAAGCAAACGCACATTTTTAGAAAAGCAACGCACTTGCCAAAGCCAAACAGAGTCTCTAGGCAACAACCTGTGCCTCGGTCTGAAGACTGGAAACTATTTTCTTCAGCTCACTTAAAAGGCGACTTTATTTTCTCAACACAAAATTAAAGAGGGAACAGTCAGAAGCCAGAACTTTAAAATAATAATAAGAAGAACAAGTCAGTTTAGGTAGAAATATTTAAAAGAGTTGGTGTTTTGATTTTGTGTAAAGACCAAGATGAATTTTGAATTAATTCATTAATTAAGATAGAGAAAGGGGCATTCCATATACGCATAAAACATATTACAAACTGGAGCTACACAATATGGTCAAAATGCCATACTGCCATTACAACATTTGACATTTAAACAACATTTGAACATTTTAACCCATATTAACAACTAATAAAAAAAAATCATATTAAAAAAGCGAAGGGGCTGGATTTTTGGGTGAATTCCTACACCATTTTTTCAGAATAATGCTGTTTTGTCACACATTTTGTCTTAAATCAATTTAAATTATTTGAGATTAATTAATGGTTTAACTGGCTGTTTGTAGGTGTCGCTAAATGGGTGGTATGGGTTTTACATGGCTTTTATTGACAAAACTCTCAATTATTTTATACTTCTCTTTTCTGTTTTAATTTTTTTAATAAAAGAGCTCATTCTCATTTTATGTATTTCATTTATTTGTATATTCTCTGAAAGTATCTTCCACTTTTTACATATAATTTTCTATGGGATGATTTATGTATTAATATCAGCCTAATATCTGCTTAAGTATGGGCTCAATGCTGCTTGATGTGGTCAAGTTCTCATTTTTCTCCTTAAGATTTAATGAAATAAAATGTGAAACTGTGTGTATTTTCTTGCCTGTGTTTGATTTTATGGCTGTTGAGCACCCTTTAAAAACACTATATTAAAAAAAACCCATCATTATTATTATCATTATGGACATTTTCTTCAGTTAACGTCTGAAAACTGCTTCTCTCATCATATCCCGGCCCAGAAAAATAAAAAATAAAAACAAAGACAGTTAATACAATGAGAGACGATTGCCATATTAGTATTACATTCAAATTGTGGATGGACACACTTCAAAAATAAACTGAAACAAATGTGAAAACACTGCACCCACTGTCTGTTAAAGCCCAAACAGGCAACAGCTACAGTGGAAAAACGAATGGAATCCAGTGTTTTAAGGGTGAGTTGTAGGTATTTAAAAAAAATGACTCTGAAAAATGAACTTTTACAAGGTGAACATGAGCAGTCAGAGGTTATCTTCAGGTGGAAGAATAAACGCTCTGTGTGCGTCTCCGTGAGTTTCTGGCTCTCAGACAATGAGCTGCACTTTCAGTCTGAAGGGGAAACATTCCACCAACCCAGTCCGAGCACTCGGCTGTCAACACACGGCATTGTTGTGGGGAGCCAACCATTCCACTCCAGTGAACCACCTCTTGAAACTTCAGCATAGCTCGTGGATCAGGCCGATCTCATCGGCCTGACTCCGCCCCCTTTCAACCAGTGAAGAGCCGCTGACAGCAAATCAAACAGGTACTGGAGAAGAAAAGGGGAATTCACCAACTTCTACAGAAACGGCTTTTAGGACTCTGACCTGTTGTCGTTTTTATACACAAACACTCCAATTTCATGATTTCATGTAAACACGTTAGTCCGACTAAAATTGGACTAACATACCTAGATAGTCCGATTACTACTGCATGTATACGCTCAGCCAGACTCGAGTCGGACTTGGCGTTCTGCACATATACTGAAATGTCCTCCTCGGTCTTTGACCCGGAAGTAGAAGGAGACGACACATAAACCAGCAGGGTGTTACTCGGTCTCTGCAAGTTGTCTAATTAGTCTTAGTCAGACTATGGCCTTAGCTTAAACTGTGCATGTAAACCTTCTTACTTAAGTGTGTAAACTTCAACATCTACCAGTAAAGTTGGAGCTGAATATCTCTCACCTATGTACAGTGTAGCCTTTGGCTAGCATCAAAATTCAAAAAGATGTTTGGTTTTGGTGGTATAAAATGGCCGCCTTTTTAGCGCTGACCCAGCTCTTGACTAGGGCTGTCGCGGTAAGCGTAATTTTACTTAAGTAAAATTGCCATGGCTCTATACCACGGTAGCGCAAGTAGCCATCGCTGCTAAGCTAACCACTAGGCTAGGATAGCGACCGCACGTGAATATACCTGGAATACAGTGAGTTAGCAAGAGTGTAGCTAAAAACAGCAAGGAAATATGAATTCAACAAAACAAGCGGATTTCTAGCAGATTGATAATCACGTTAAAAGCAAAAGTAGTGCTGCTCTTAAAGGGACACAGCATCTGTTTAGCCACCGGTGCAGTGACCATTGTTTCACTTTGAACCAGTCTTAATGACGAGGATTTGATTTTTGCGCTTATCACGACAGCCCTACTCCTGATATAAATATAAAAAGGCTCATTCTGGGGCAATGAAAAACAACAATTTGTGATACTGAATTGACAAAACAAAGCCTAAGGGTGTTTTAGGTCATAAGTTGCATCTGTCATGCTACTGCTTTGGTATTAAAATAAGTGGGGAAACGTCTTTTTTTTTTGCACTTTTGCTAAATTTGCAATAAAATTGTTGTCAAAGACAAGCCTTAGTTCAGTTTTCACTGTATATTTGAAACACAATAGAGCATTTTGACTACTTATTCTAATTAGGGCCGTAAAGATTAACCAATTAAACCAAACCAGCTATTTTTGAGTTTGGGTTTGAGGGTGTTTTAATATAAACATACTCAAAAGTAGTTCTGTGATTGTGGCTTCTGAACTGTGTCATTTGCTCCTCCATGTGACACTAAACTTAGTATCTTATGTTTGTGGTCAAAGCAAGATGGTTAAAGATGTCATCATTTTGAGGTTTGGGGGAAAAACTGACACCGTTTCCTGCATTTTATGTACAAAATAATGCAAATAATTGTAATACAAGGATGACAACGTCATTAAATTCTTTAAAATAGCAAAGACATAGCATAGAAGCTAAAACTAGAATAACCCACAAATCCTGGGATTATGTTAAATAAAGTAATCAAATAAATAATCGTGAAAAAATTGCAGAGCTTTCTGCAAACAATCTCTGACAGAGAAACTGGCAGGTCATAGGATGTAAAGATTTTGTGAAACAGTGGAGAATAAACTCAATTTCAAACCCGTTAATCGTTGACTCCTAATGCAAGTTGTTCCAAAAGAAATTAAATAAAAGCCTGTGAATCTAGTGGTTCCCTTTTAAAAGACCGATAAGCCAAAATAAAAATAAACTGTGCAGCAGCTTCAGGGCTGAAGACAAAAGTTAGAAGCTCTGGAAATCTAATTAGAGGTGGAGCTGATGTTTTAAACCTGTCTAACGTAACAGGATCCCTCTGCAGACCAGTTCCAGTAACTCAACACTTGTCTTCACCAGCAGACTGTTTGGCTGCTGCAGCATCAAAACTGGGAAACATTAGTGGAAACTGGGGCTCCAGACCTGGTGTCTGTTAAAACTGGGCTTAACTGGGTTATTCTGCCTTTGTTTGGTCTTCATGAACAGAAAGTAAAACATAATTACCCTTGAAAGGAGATTATAACAGCAACTTCCTGTCTACAGTTTTTGACAGATCAATCTGATTTTTTTTCTGATTGGTAGGTTGAATTTTTAATTCTTTTTTGAGTCTACTCACTGATGACATCTCAAAAAATTATCACATTTTCAAGAAATCCCCACCTCTTATAATGGGAGACTGCAAGAAAACTGCAAGAAAAAAAAAAATCACATTTCTGTCAAAATTCACCAGATTTGACCAAAATTCAGTGTGACTATGTTGTGGGATCAAACACGATATCAGGCTAACTGTCAGCTGATCCAGATTACAGATTTGGTTTAAAAGATTAGGATGAATTTTGTCAAGTTTGTGCAATATGGTAACAGCCGTAAGCAGTAAAGTTCTATACAGATCCAGAAAAACTTTAGGTCAAAACACAAGTAACAAATTGTTTAAGTCTTTGCTTGTTGCAGTGCACAGTTAAATTTAATTGCACCGGAGTTAGCTCCCTGCTAATTTGTATCTGTTATCTCTATGCAGGTAGACAGGTAAATAAAATAAAAACAAAATTATAGATAAAAGCTGGTAAGCAACAATTAATAATATTTAACTTGAATTCAGACAATAAAACAGTGAGAAGAGTTTGACAATATACAATGTTATCATGATTTATTCTGATCTAATTTAAAATGACTTATTTTTCAATAAAAGGATGACGTAACCTGTTCTGTCTGTTTAGAAATCATCAAATTCACAAATTACATATTTCTCCAGTCATTGCAGTAACATTGTGAACCACAATTATTTTGTTCAGAATGATCGTGATGGGAAACTTTTATATTCCCTTATGACTAACAGAGATACAATATATGATGTCATCAGTGGGTAGATACTTTTTAGATTGATTCATTTGAAACGAACTATTCATTTATGTTTAAAAATATTTCGACGCTACAACTTAATAGTCAAAACCTGAGCGGCTGACAGACGGAGAGACGGGGACGGAGACAAAAAGAGAGAGAGAGAGAGAGAGCAGGCATGTGGAACGGCATCTGGACACAAAGACAGGAATCCGAGACGTCACTGTGACGAGCACGTTAGACACCCGCGCGCCCACCACCACCACCACCACCACGAAACCTTACACACGCACAGAAAACTTCACACAAGCCACTTATTGTAACAGAGGCAGAAGAGCGAGCGCGACGCTTCATCCCGCTGCATACGAGCGCACAGATGCCATTGGCTGACAGTAATAACCAGCACACTGTTTCCTCAAGCACGGACAAAGAACAATAGTCTCCTTCACTATGTGGAGAGCATTGCCCTTCAGCCTTCATAATGAGACAGAACATATCCATTTAACGGCTGCATCTGTATCGGGGCAGACATTTATTTACGGTCCAGAACTCCCCTGGCAGAACCGCCGCATCACAACGGCTTGTCTCACTGCCATCCTTTTTAGCTCCATTATTACATAAAAATAAGGGAACTTGAGTCTGAGCACATGTGCCAGCTGCACCGGTGTAATTATGTTAGGTTAAATTACAGGAGCCTATTTTACTTAATGGAAAACCCAGCCGATATTGACCAGGTCTGCGCCTCCACCGCCTCGAGCCAGCAGAGAGAAAAATACATTTTCTTTGTTACCAACCATGAGGGCTGCTGCGTGTATGTCACTGTGGCAAACATCTATCATAGGAAAACCACAGCGGTGGTTTTAAGTAGGGCTGTCATGTCTGGTCTGAGTTGCTCCTATGTTTGTTTGCTACTTCCTGTTTTATTTTGATGGTGTCTGGTTTTGTTGTTTCCTGTTAGTGCTGTTCTGATTGTTCCTAGGAGTCTGGTTGACAGGTGAGGCGGGACTCCAATCAGCACAGCCGTTCCTCATTTCCAATCAGTCTCTGCCCTTCTTAAACCCGGATTTCCTGTCACTCCTCGTCAGCGCGTCTTCTATACCCAGTCTGGTAACCTCGTCACGTCACTCTGCCTCGTATTCTCTAGCTAGCATTTTTGTATGACTGTTCCTAATTTTTTGATTCACTCCTCATGGTCACTTTTTGTTTCCCCCTTTCTAGTCGTTTCCCTGTTTCCTGAGCTCCGCCTCACCAGCCGGCCAGACTCAGCACTTTATGTTTTTCATGGACTGGTTCTACTTTTGTTTTTGTTCTCATTAAAGACTTTGTTATTTCCTTTTTACTCAGTCTCCACACTTGGTCCTTTTTAGTTAATTAAACGATTTTTTGCAATCGTGACAAGGGCTGCATCAATAATCTTTGTCAACTTGAAGAAGCTTTCAAATCATGTTTGCAAAATGTATATGTCACTGATTTCACAGTTTTAGTTTCACAGAGAGACCAGGGCCTCATCTCATTCGCTACTACGTTCGAAGGCAGATAGATTTGTGAGTCATCTTTATAGAAATTGTGCTTCTACATTATAGCTCCCTAAAAGTTGCATGTTATACAATAGCCCCAACATGTCCAGGAACTTTTATTAACAATAACTCGTTTACCTGGGTGAAAGAGTTTCTAGTAATCTGTGTGTTTTAGATTTCCCCTGCACCTCAAAGTTCTTGAGTGTTGTTGATGATGTACCGTCCAAACATTTAACATGACGACAGATCGCTTTGTTTCCCAAAACCTGTTTCATGTTAATATACATGAATAAACTAAAAAAAAAAAACGATTGCATAGTGAGATGGTGGGAGTAAAAATCAAGCTTCAAAAGTTTTCACTGACATCACTAGGAGCTGCAGCAGCCGGATTTATTAGTTTCTTTGCATCGTGTTTGATGTGGATGGGAGGCTGCGTCATAATTCGCATCCGAATCATTCGCACTTTTGTGCCGTCCTGTGTGCCAAGCCCTTTGGAACGATACATGCTTTCATATCAGTGTCTCCAAAAGTCTCCAATAACACCACAATAAGGCAATCGATTTATCCCTAGTCGCTTTTTTTAAAAAGAGTTGCTCGCTATTTTTGCTAAGCTGAGCTGAGCTGTTTCTGTGTTTGCAACACAGAATGTGTTCAGTGTCCTTCTGCATACAGCGCCGGCCCTCTAAAGTTCCTGCTAATCTCCCTAGTCAGGAGTAGGTACTTACCCGGGTTATTTTTCCCGATTAATTTCGGTAGAAACATAAGAAGGTTTTTCAAAATCCCGGGTAAATTAGAAAAGTTCCTGTGGTGGAAAAGGGGCCTATTGAGAAGAAAATAGGGTAACAAGAATAGAACCCTGTGGTACACCACACGTTGCCAATCATAACAGAGAAACTTATGTTGGCCAGATAAAAGATGTGCAGCACCACAGCTACCTGCAGAACTCAGTGCTGTGTCGTGATCTAAACCCAGATAGGAGTCTTTCAAGTGCCGAGTAAATCACTGTAGGTTTAACAACAAGGTCTACAATTGGGCAAAACTGATGGATCAAGGTCAGGGGCCTGAACACAGCTTGTTTGAAGGCACCTGAACTTTCTGACAAGTGTTAATGAGACAAAGGAGACGTGACCCAACAATATTAAAGACCTCTTTCAGGATCACAAGTACAACCTTTGGTAAAAGGTGTAAATGTAATGGACAGTTACTTATATTTATAAGTAACACACTACATCCTTTTTATATTCTAGGTTAATAAGGAAGAAGACATGTTGGAAATAATTCATGTCTTCAATCTTTATTGATAAGTTAAATTAAGAGCTGTTGTGTTTTTGTAACCTTCCTCTTCAACTGCAACTCCTAGGGCCGCAACAATTCATCGATTATTAATATAATAATATGTTTGTTTATAATTAAAACAACTCCTTAACTGTGGATATTTGCTCCGTATGACAAAGAAATTATTAAAACTGAATCATTTTCATTAGTGGACAAAACAAGAGATTTGAGAAAATCATCATTTCACCATTTTCTGACATTTTATGGACCAAACAATTACTGGATTAATGGAGAAAATGACTGGCTTTGAAAATAATCGTTCGTTGCAGCCCAAGCAGCTTCACCCCTGGATGCCACTGCATCATACAAACTGGTTACACTATTTAATATTACAGAACACTGTTGAACTGAAACCGACTTTCAAAAACATTATCTTGCAAATCAAATCAAAGTCGCAATGCCAAAGTTTCAGAGAGTCTGAAAAAGATGCAGCAAAGAAGAAATGGCATGTGTGAGATGAAAATGAAGGATGGGTGTGTCTCCGCCTGTGTAATAATGGAGTAATGACTTGGGAGCGCTCACGGGGCAGAACATTATCAGGTCAAAGGGCGTCGGGACGGGCGCGATCGTCCCAGTTTGGTCCCGCCACTTTCACTCGGCCCTGTCTGCTTCGTCTGGAGACAGCTCTCTCTCTCTCCCCTACTCCCTTTCCATCTGCTGTGTCGGCAACACTCATTCTCCTGACGCGGTGGAGTCCTCGGCGTCTGTCATCAGGGGATTTCACTCAGTGAGGGAAACCTGACGGGCCGGTTTGCCTACAGCGCTGTCTCGTCTGGCGGCCCTGCCCCTCCACCTGTCGCACGCCGGTGGCAGATGATGCCACCGCGATGTCACCGCTGTCTAACGTCAGAGCTGCGCTCTTGCATATATGCATCACTGTCACGCTTCACTCAAGGGCACGGGTGGAAACAAAGAAGAAGAAAAAAGAAGAAGAAAAAAAAAAAGCTGCCTCACAGTGTCAACCACTGACACATTTCTTAACACAACGGTAAAACAAGATCAGTGTGTCAACAGAATCACTGTGACTAGACTTTGCATTTCATGCATGTTTTGCACTTTCATGAGTCAAATATAACTCGTCTACTCTCAGGCTGCATTTGCTCATTTGCACACATAGACCTGTTCACATTTCTGACCTGTTTTTCCCCTCACATCACGTCATAAAATCATGCCTAACTTTTATAAACAAGACATGCTGCATACCAAACATGATCACCAAACAGTTTAAACACCAATTAAGCAAACCAGCTGATGTAGAAAAGGTTAAATGAGGTATACAGTCTCCCGGAAATCATTTCTGCCAGCAGTAATACAGATTTTAACCATTGCACAAAATGTTCACCTCATAAAATCTACTCCTGCTTTATTTTCGTACTTTCCAAACAATACATTTCCTGCTATATCTCACAATTAGACAGACTTTTCTGACAGCAAACTGCAATTTTTGCCACGTTGTAAACCTGTTCACACTCCTGCACCAAAGTCCATAGAGAAAATCAGTGTTTCTAGCTCACAGGAACACTGGAGCTGCTGGTCTACTGCTGCCTCATTTGTTATGAGGCAGCAGTAGACCAGCAGTAGATTGCGTCATTTAGGTAAATCCAAAATAAACAGTTCAATCAACACAGTCACAAAATAACTAACTGGTACAGGCAGCAGTGGATGAACAAGTGGATGTGTGCTGAGATGTAAAATCGCTGATATTTTCTATGAACTTTGGTATAAGGAGTGAGCAGCTTATACAGCAAACAAATCTAAGTTTTCTTTTGTAAAACGATATTTTACAACGAAATAAAACAGCAAAAACATGAAGGGTGAAAGGGGGATGGCAGGGAGCGCACACAGACTTATGTACTGTGTATGTTGAAAAAATATAAAAATAAATTCCAATGAATTACAATTTTAAAAAATTATTTTGTGTAAAAAAAAAAAAAAAAAAAAGATCACTTCTTGATGACAACATGGGACAATTCGAGCTGCACAAGCAAATGTCAAAGTGCCACAATGTAGGCGAAGGTGTAGCAGCGTAACAGAAAGGCAAATAGCACAATATCCTGTCTGGATTTCACAGTGACACTAAGACACACGATGAGACAAGGTGATGAAAGAACGGACAGATGAGCCACGTAGGAAGCCAGACAAAGGAAGCCAAACAAAAGACAGGAAATTTACACGATCATTGTCATCAAACCCCAAAAAGTGTTTACCAAGCATCTACAGGATGTGATAATAAACAGCAGTCAAACAGCATTTCTGCCATCAATTTAAGTTTGGTTTTAATTATCTGGTTCTCAACTTTATTTCTCACTCATCTTCTGTCACTTTATCCTCCACATGAGGGTCGCGGGGGGGTCGCTGGTGCTAATCCCAGCTGACAGAGGGCGAGAGGCAGGGTACGCCCCGGACAGGTCGCCAGTCCAACACAGGGACATGGAGACATTCACATCTACAGGCTATTTTAGAGTGTCCACTTAACCCAATCTGCAAACTCCACACAGAAAGGCCAAACCAGGATCCGAACCGGTGACCTTCTTGCTTTAATTAATCGTCAACTATTTTGATAATTAATTATTTTAGATATTAAAAAAAAAATTAAAACCAGGGATGAGCTGATACAATAATCGGTATTGGTCAGGATCACTAGATCGGGCAGATAAAAATGTAAAATCCGATACAATCCAAAAGTCCTATATACAGTATGTCTATGTTGCATGCTTTAAAATGCACAGACTGTAAAAATGTAAATAAAAATCTGCAACAGTCATGTTGAGGGCTGATTATTTCTTCTGCATGGGAGAAGAATATTTGTTACACAGCTGCAGAATTATTTTTTATGAAATATCTTGAAATGCTAAAAATATTGTGTTAAAAGCATCATAGTTTAAAAGTTCTAAAATGACTGGGCCGATATTGGCATTGGTACATGGACACAAAAAAAGGTATAATCCTGCCATCCCTTATTAAAACAAGCAGATACTTAAGCTTCCTTAAATGGGAATATTTTCTACTTTCTTTGCACCATTTGGCAAAGAAACCATTAAAACGGAAGGATCTCGGTTTGTGAATAAAACAAGACATTTGAAATCATTATCATTATTTGACACTCATGAACATTTTCTGACACCAGATGATTACTTGATGCAGGTTTTCAACAAATATCATTCTCCCGCCACCACAAACACCTAATAAGGCCCAATTAACTGACCATGTTCTCACTAAAAACCAAATTACACCACCTGCTCCCTGTTACACTCTTACATAAAAACACAAAAAGTGACTAAACCTAAACCTGGGAACAGCATCTTTTTTATACAGACATGCAATGATTTCCAATAAACATTTTGGTTGAGATAAGAGCAGCATTTTTTGGTTTAACACGTTTCCATTAAACACGTTGATTCGTTGTTTCACTGTTTGTGGTCTGAAACATCCTGTAGCAAATCGCTCACCATCTGTCCCTCACCTGCACATGTACGACGCTGTAATGACAACAAAGCACCAAATTCAGCTTCTGTTTAGGAGACACAGCTCTTCTTTGTTTGCACTAAAAAACGATTGAAACTGTTACTCGTGTACATTCTCCATCTGAAGTAAGTTTAATGACTTCCTGCTTCCTTCCACAGAGGACACTGGGCTTTTCTTCCTTAAATGAGGAATTAATCTACTCAGATTTAAGAACAGGCTCGAGGTAATCCATCCACAAAAGTGCTCTGCTGCTGTGATTTGTTCTTTCCTGTATGGCGCAGAGCAACGAACCGGCCATTAACTGCTTTCAGACGTGCACTGACGTTCGCAGCGGCTGGGTACAAAACCAAACAAGGCAAAACAAGCAAATAAACAAACAGACAATGTTTCATTAATCTGCATTTCAAAGAGAAACAAATCATTTTATAATATAAGCCATTTTCTATAATCCTATGAACAAATCTTGCTTTTTTTCCCTATGGTTTAAATTGTGTCTCTGCAAAGCAACACAACATAACCTAACTTTGCTGTCTTCAAACTGTCTGATGCACTTCCAGGCTGTATAATCCAGTTTTTGTAAGGTTTGACATTAAATAAAGGCTGCACTTAACTATTATTTTCACCAGCAGTTAATCTCGGGATTATTTTCCTCTATTAACTGGGTAATCCTTTAGTTGTCCTGTTCTTTTTTGTTGTTTTTTTTATATGGAGTAAAGTTGTAAACTTGATTTAATTCTTTAGAAAAATACCAGTATCAGTAATTGGCGATTAATAAATGCTTATTCGAATGATAGTTTCAGGCCTATTTTAGATTATAATATTCATTTTTGGGACCAGCAAATCAAAAACCATTTTATAGGGAGTTCAGGATGATGATTTCATCCCAACGTGACTCAGTCTACTGAGTCAAACCAAAACAGAAAAACACTTCTTTGTGTAAACTGTTCTTTTCCTGCAGCTACAAAATGAACAACACTATTACACCACTGATTTTCTTTTCTACCCTATTCCTGTTTTTCTCTATTTCTTCCTCCCTGCGTTTACCGCCAACTGCCGAGGTGCCTTGACAAGCACTTGAAAACAAAATATATTAGTTTTACAACTTGGGAAAGAAATGCAAGCATTTTCAGGAGAAATAATGACAGAGGAGGGAAAATTCCACGTGAAAAAGTGCAGCATTGTAGTCAGAAAGTCCCCCCCCAAGTCAAGTGTTGACATGTCAGCCACACCGGAGAAAACACCAGTTAACTATTATCACCACAGAGTTTCACCACTGCTGCCACGGGAGCTTCAGTTCTTAGGAAATGACTAAAGTGAAACATGTGGAACTGCTTCACACCCACGACTATTTTCGGCCCTTTTCCGTGTCTTAGACTTTATCAGCAGTGAGTGATTTTATATGCGTCCCAGTCTCCGGGTGCTATAACAGTGTAATCAGTCTCGAGGCCTCTGCACACATGAGCATGTAGAGGCGAGAGCGTGACCGCAGAAAACACAGCGATGGACTGTGTCTGCTGGCAGGTGGTGGCAGAGTGTCCTTCTGCCGCTCTGGCCGTCTCCAAGCCCTGCGGCTATGAGTGTGAAATCTTTTCATGCAAAGCACAGCAACGCCATTGATTGTCTGCCCTCACTTTCCAGGACAAAGCGTTCATGTTTCCAGTATCACTGTATAACGGGAGGAGGAGGAGGAGGAGGAGGAGGAGGAGAAGGAGGGGGATTTGTGTTGCTGCTGCTGCTGCTGCTGCTGCATGGTCCCGGTCCTTCAAATGACCTCGGCAACAGACTAAACACCGCACGCACCGTTGACGCTCCTGTACAGCATAGTCGTGTCTGTGAGGCAAAAATAAAAACAAATGCAACTCTTACATGGTTAGTTATGACTTTCTGAGCTTATCTTCGGCTCTCGCTCTTATCTCTGTTCCACGCAACACTGGCGACAAGCTCAGCGATAACACCCGCGCCAAAAACAGACGATAAAGAGGCACAGCTGACACGCGTTTAACATTTTTAAGTGTAACTCGTACCCTTAAACCACTTTTTTTCAGGTGTAAACTGGTGTAAGTATTAAGATGCTACATGTTGGGACAAAAAAAATCGGTCTATCTACTGCCCTCTCTGGTCAAACACCAGCTACTGCGATCACATTTTCATTGGTAAACCCTCTTGTCTAATCAGTGCGAGGTTCGTTGTCCCAGATAGAGGTCTGCGCGGGACAGAATTGTCCCGCTCCCGCCCACAAATAATGGGGACGTTCGCTTTCTTTCTCACGAAAGGTCTTTTCATTGGCTTGGGAAAAAAAACACGGACGCACATAATTTAAGTGGTAACATGGTAACATAATTAATAACAAATAACAAATAAAATATCCAGCACAAATTATGTATGATAGGCATACATTAATCATGTGTATATTTTAATTTACACTCATATTTAGTTTGCGGGACTGCAGTTTATCATCCCGCCCGCACCCGCAATAAGCTTTCAAAATGCGTCCCGCGCCGCACTGTTTTGCGTCGGGTCCCGCGGGTCCCGTGGGATTGCAGGGCTCTAGTCCCAGACTCCTCCCCCTTTTATAAGTGCCAGAGATGTTGCTTATGATGCTGTTATTGAAACCCTGATTTCTTATAATCACATATCGGTAAACTAAATGTTGACACCAATATGTCCGGGGGAAATTCCCATGTCAGCCAGTTCTTATTCAGTCGGGCTCCACAACAGAAGAATTGTTCTGCTGCCCAAAGATAAAATGTAGTGTGTCACATGTTTGGTCTAATCTGACCCACTTTGCAACTTTCCTGAAGCATAAATACTTTTTTTTTTTTTTTTCATAGTAGCTCATGATCTCATGATCTCCTCCACACGAGGCATGTGACTGCTGATCATCACTTTCACTAGACTTTGAGTGGTTTATTCATCTGTTTAAAAAAAAAAATGGTCAGAAATGAGCCCCATAAAAAAACACATACACTCATATCACTGATTTTAAACTGGTCTCCAGTGAATTGGAATTAAATCATATTTGTAAATGTTCCATTTAACGTCACCCCCCCCCGATTTCACTGTTACCAATACCAGTCCATAACAACACAAACAGCGTATCAACATGATTACGGTTAAAAATTCACGTACTATGGGTACGACTGATTTACGGTGAAACAAATTCACAGGAGTGCTAATAACTAGGATTGGGCCAATACGATACTTGGTATCGGTATTGGTCCAATACTGGTCAAAATCATTGGATCGGCTATCGGACAGAACAAATTAAAAATCTAATACAATCCAAAAATCTCACATATATTGAACGTTCCACTATGCAAAGATGTTAAAATGCAAATAAAAATCCGTGACAGCATTTTAGCCGAGTTGCCTTGTGAGTGAAGGGTTTGTTGAATTATCCAATAGTTTAAAAAGTCTAAACAGACTGATATCGGTTTTGGTAGATACTCAGGTTTGTGATATCAGTATCGGTATCGGACACAAAAAAGTGGTATCGTGCCAACTCTAAGTTCCCAAAGTTGGAAATCCGAGTTCAGGGGGTGATACTGTGTTTTCTACTTTTATACTATTAACTTTTTTATTCGAGTAGATTGGCCTTTGTTTCTCGCACAGAGGAGAAATTCAGCAAATTGGTTCAAGTGTGAGGATATAAAATAACAATAAAAAAAGTTACATTTAATTTACAGAAGTACAAATGCAAAAACTGAAATAGGAAAAAGTATCACTGTAAGAAAACAGAAGAGAAATATAAAAGTATATGTAGTAAACTAGGGCTGCAACGGAAAATAACAAGGAAATCATTCGGAAAAAACAAGACATTTGAGAAACTCATCATTTTGAGAGACTTAGAAACACTAATTAACATTTGTCAACCGTTTCCTGACCTTTATGGACCAAACAACTAATCAATCAGTGTCAAAAAATAACTAAATAACAGATGAACTGATGATTGAAATAATCATTAGTTGCAGCTCTACATTAAACGGTGAACACCGTAATAAGGTAGGTGTCAAAGCGTGTGCTCACTCTGTTACAGGCGTAGACACTGACAATGACAGTCAGTGCTGAAGCAGACAGATGTTTGAGGATTTCCCCCAAATCACACCATCAAGTCAAAGTAATAAATGAGACACTTTGGCTGACACTTTCTGATCCTTGCTGCACACTCACTGTGCTAAAGGGACAAAAGCGTGGGCTGAGGAAACAGACGAGCCGTGTCTCTTGTTTTCAAACACAATCACCAGACAAATGGAAAAAGAAATTAAAGTTTTTGAGAGGAAATGCAAGTGAGAAAGATAAAGGAGTCCATTCGTGCAGAGTCTCCAGGCAGAACAGACGAGACGACGGCCTGTAACATCTCAGAGGAACTCGACTTGGGGAAGAAATTTAACAGAGGGGGGGGAAAAATCTTGGCAGAGCGACGTCTGTTGCCTTTCAAACTGCGCCGCAGACAAACACAACCGTTTTTTGTTTTTTTTTTGTTTTTTTTTTGTGTGTGTGTGCGACAATGTAAAAAAACAGAAGTGTTTATTCCAAGTTTGTGTCAGAGTCATGATAACCTGCAGAAGAAGAACAACCCTGTTCCTCTTTAGGGGCAGATGAAACGCTTCCTTCTTGTGTTTTCACTGGGTTTAAAAGGTTTAATATCAACCTTATGCTGCCTCTTTGTCCCTCTGTTATTATTCTGCTAACTCACTCGTATCAGCTGCAGGAGGATTAACCTTTCACTCGTCAAACAGTTCAGATACAGCAGGGTTTAGTCTGTCTTAATTTACATATACTGGGATTGAACTAGAGGTCAACCAGTATGGGTTTTTCTCTGGTTTATGCCGATTTTTAGAAATCAGGGCAGCCAACGGCCGATTATTGTTACCCATTTTTTTTGTTCATATATTTGGCTGGTTTACTTTCCCCCCCCACCATCTGATTAAAACATAACGGTTTAATGTTTAATGATAATAAATTACACAAAAATTTGTTTAAAACTTTAGTTGTCTGGACTGCAGAGCAATTATATACAGTAATTCCAATATAAAGTAATTTATAAAGTAAATATTAAATGCATGAAACAGATCATTAAAAAAAAAAAAAAAAAGTTTGAGTAATTTGTAATATTGCTGACAATGCTGATTATTTAAAAAAAAAAAACAGCAAATAGCAATACTATATAAATATAAATCACAATTCAAATCCAACAATGCAATTGACAAATTAACACCAGGGTGCACTTTAATTGTTGTATTTTTGATTTTGCGTCATGTCATTTATTTCTCATCCTTGCATGACATCGTAGAAGTAAACACTCTGCTGCCATCTTATGTGTTAATGCTCCATCTTCTTTTAAATCTATAACACAGTAAATATTCAAGAGGAAAAAAGTTATATTGCAAATTATGTCAGAAACATTGTAACTAGATATTTTACCCGCATCATTCAGCCTTAGCATTTGTATTGGACGCCTGACCATTACACCAACAGACACTGTAATGACATATTCAAATACACAGTACTTTAATATGGAGTTGGTTCAATGGCTTGTGCCCATTCATCCTGTGGAGCATTGATGAGGTCAAGCATTGACGTTGGCTCACAATCTCTGTTCCAGTTCAGCCCAAAGGTGCTGGATGGGGCTGAGGTCAGGGTTCAACCCCATCGTCATGTTGGAATAGAAAAGAAAAGGGCCTTTTTTAAATGTTGCCACAAAGTTGGAAGAATAACATTCTCCAAGATGCCTTAGTCTGCTGAAACGTTAAAGAGGACATTCACTGGAAAACCAAATGTCTGATGTTTTTCTGGTGTGTCCCCGTGTCCTTCCTGTATCTAAACATCACTAAAGTGTCACAATAAACACTTCAGCCACTTCTGACAAAGAAGGGCTTCTCTGTTTACCGGCGCTCGAGCAAGCGGTTTTGAAAAGTCCAGTTTAGTTACGTAACTAGCACATTTGCCGTGCAACGAACCCTCCCCCAACAGCTACTCCTGGTCATGGCCGTGAACATTCAACCTGAAGAAGAAGAAGAAGCACCGCGGAGCAGTCAGTCAGCTGGTAGCTGGCCAATCACAAGAGACTCAGTGTTCTGGGGGGCGGGCATTAGCTCAGAAACAGAGTGCCTGTTCGGAGGCTGGCAGAGAGCAGCAATAATCTGGCTTAATCTGAGGCTCCGTCCACACGGGAACGGATTTAGGTCGATCCGATAAAGTTTTTTATCGTTTCGGCCTCTCGGGAACGGCGTTCTGGGCGCCCTGAAATGCTACTTTTTGAGAACAGGTTCAAGAGTGGAAAAATCTGTTAACAAGGAAACCGATACTTTTTGAAAACGATGACGTCACTTTACCTTCACCGTCACGTGAACAGAACAAGACGTAACCTCACGCAACAATTGTTTTGGTGTGTCCGGTGGCTCTGTCTGAGTCTGTTTACAGCGCCACATGTAGGTGTGGCATATGTATTACATCGATTTCACCATGTGTTCCGTCCCCATCTTTACGCGGCGCGTTTCTGATCCGTTATCGTGTGTACGCGATTTCTTTTTCAGCCCGCAAAAAAAAAAAATCTTGTTGCGTTGCCGTGTGTACGTAGTCTGAAGAGACTTTAAGGTTTTTGACCATAAGTATTATTTAATTTATCTAAGAAAACATCAATAATCTGGATTTTTGGTTCAAAAAGACCATTCTATATGAGCTTTAAGATTGTCCTTCATTGGAGATAAGGGGCAGAGCCCAAATCCTGATGGAAGCACCTGAATTCAATACTTCAATACTGAAAACAGCCGAAATACTTTTGTCCATACAGGGTGTGTTCATGTATGACATTTTAAACCTGTTGTTAATCTAGTTTTCCAGCTGCTGAATGACCCAGTCTTGGCAAATCAGAACTTGGAACTATAAGTTAAACATGTTCCAGTTAAGAAAAACACGGCCGTAAACGTAGCTCAGTGTAGATACTCTGTTACCAGTCTACATACAACATGTGTATGGTTCTACGTGCACAACAGATTTACCGTGAAACAAATATGACAGAAGTGACAGTAACGGTAAAAGTAGCAGCGTTTGCATGAGCGGCACGTGATGGCACGCGCCCAAGTCTGACTTGTAAAGGAAATTTTGACATCCTGGTAAAACTTAAAATAAAAATAAATAAAATACAACATAGGTTTTTATGTTGTTTCCTCATTGCGGTGACTTTCTAACACTTTATTCATAGCAGCTACTCACATGATGCATGGTGCTCTTACAGTGGCAGTGAGACAAAGGGGGACATGATACAACTCCAGGAGCCGTAACCCACATGACTGGCAGACGCACACCCCCACCCGCATCTCCCCCGAGTCTGCCCTTGTTTGTAGAGGTAAGGCAGGAGAGGGATCTCCAAGGGTGGTGCCTGAGAGGCAATTAGTATAATACCTTCACCCCTGCAACCTTCCTGTCAAGTGAAATCACCGGTTTTGAAATTATTCACGTTTTCATATCTCTGCATTTTGCATATTCTTTTTTTTTTTTTTTTTCTCCGTGATTTGCAGAGCCACTTCCTCCTCACACACGCACACACACCCTTCCTCGTATATATATATATTTTAAAACTTCACCGCAGAGATCAAAAGACGAGGCCACAAAGAGCTGATTAAACGCACATCAAGGCGGATTTATTTAGCACACATCTGGAGGAGACACGCTCTCACAGCCCCCTATTAAAGACTTCATTACAGCTCGTACTTGGGCGATCAACTCTCACTTCAAGAAACCCGAGAAACTGCTGCCATTATAAACCAACTGTGTTCTCTTTGTGGAGGTAAATCGAGGCCCATGTGACGCTCAGTGTCAGTATCTGTCCTATACTGTAAATATGCATATTACCTGTTAACTTGTATTATAATACTGTGGATATCTAAATATCTATATTTGTATAGCAATGCTATGCAACACTAATATCTATGTACCAGTTTATATATTATATATTGATCCATATATCTGGTCATTGGCATCATAATACTGTTCATTTAACCTTGTTTATTTACTTATACTACTTATCTATACTATAACTGACATATACTAAATATAATATGATATACTATAGTATATACACATAGAATATAATAAATAATAATAACATATTTGCTATAACATAACATATTTATTCTTAATGTTGGGTCTTTTTGTTTTTTTTATTTTTTCGGTGGTGTGATGCTATTCTTTTCACTTACTTTCTTTTTCGTGTGCAATTTTCTTGGTGCTGTATTGCTGCTGGAGGTTTAATTTCAGGGACTCTCCTGTGGGATTAATAAAGTTCTCTAAATCTGAATCTGATATACA
This sequence comes from Brachirus orientalis, assembly GCA_016785285.1. Taxonomy (NCBI): domain Eukaryota; kingdom Metazoa; phylum Chordata; class Actinopteri; order Pleuronectiformes; family Soleidae; genus Brachirus; species Brachirus orientalis. The sequence continues at coordinate 2,597,270 of JAFBJR010018220.1, forward strand.
GGCGGAAAAAGGAAACAACTGGATGGGATACTGGAAAAAAGAGAAGAGTATAACCTTATACATCCAATTACTACTATTATACATGAAACATTTTTCACAATGCGTAGGAAAAGTGCATCGTCGTCGTATTACATTACATTTTTTTTTAAAAATGGCTGGTTAGCAACAATGTAAATGCATCAACACAAAAGTCTTATAAGAGTCGATCCAGCCATTTTGGCTGTATCGGACACGGGAAAGATACAAATGTAATATCCAATACGATATAAAAAGTCATGTTAATGGCTCCTTATTTCTTCTGGTTTATGGAAGCAGAATATTTGTGAAAATGCTTGAAATGGCTGTAGGTGCTAAAAGCATCAGCACACATGTTTTTTAACACCATTGTAGTTTAAAAGGTGTAAAATGACTGAATTTGACTGCTATTTGATATTAGTATCAGCAGATACGATGGGTTGGTTCCCACACCTTGGTTGACATTGAATTTAATGACTTTTTTCAATGACTTTCCATGACCAATTCCCTCAAATTCAAGGACCAAATATGCAGACACGTTCCGCATCTGGACAAGTGATTGTCCTGGGGATTTTGGTTCACCCTAGTCTTTGTCCTTTTCTTTGTTGAGACAGAAATCTTGGAATTTGCATTTCCCAGGCATCTCGTCGTTTGCTCTCTCTTGGTTACCGTTGCTCGCTCATTGTCCTGCATGGAATCTCGTGTTAACGGCGACATTCACAAACTTTCAAGGATTTCAAGGACCCGAGGGAAGCGTGTAAATTGCTTAGAAGAGGTCCTATACTTTATCAAGCTGATATCCATATCAGTGAGATTTCATGGTTGTGAATTCTCACTGGTTGCAAACACAAACGATGGTATTGGACTATCCCTAACCAAAATGTAATGATTTGTGCAGAGCAGATCTGATTATTCTCCTCATGAAAATCTCTAGAAGACACGTATACTGCGTGCTCTACAGCTTGCCATATGTTTGTACATGTTAGTTACTATGTACAAAGTTAACTTGGAACTTCACAGTGGTAAACCACACAAACAAACGCTCAGGCTCAAATTTCTCTAATATGCATGTAAAAAAAAAGCTGTTAACCACACGGCGCCTTCTCTCCACACGTATGACATGTGCATGCTGGCTGAAAGTCGTGAGCTTGGGTCAGGCAGAGCTGCATCTGCAGAAACCTCAGAAGCTCTGAACGCTGAGGCGTGCTTGATTCAGGTTTCAGCTGCTCCGTCCCTTCTCACTAATTCTCACACCTTCCACTGTTCTTGTCTTTACAATGAGGTCTCCCCTTAATGAATGGCTCTGAACCCTCTTTTAAGTCGCCTTTGTCCTGGATCTCAGCTTCCATTGTGCGTCTTTGATAGACCTTGAACTCCACCCCTTCTCATGTTCTCTCACCTCTTTGGGAAACCAAAGCAGTTGCCGTGACAAAGTTTGTGATTATTTGCAGCACGTCGTGCCAGTGAACCCGAGACATGGCAACATACGCTGCATCCATTCTACACTATATCCTGACTCTATAGACTGTGTGTGTTCTTGTAGTTGTTACCTCTTTAGGACCTTTTCAGAAACTCACTTCTGAGGAACTGGTTAAGTTTACTGCAAAGATTTGGATTTGCGGTTAGGGTTATGGATTAACTGGTTATGGTTAAAGCTAGGGATAGTGCTTTTGCCATTTTCAAAATGTGTGAAAGTCAATGTAGCCCTGAGAAGAATAGATGCACCAACCTGTGTGTGTCTGTACCTGTATTCCTGTTGGTATGATGTTGTGGGGACCTAAATCTGTTTACACAGTCACATTATGGGGACAAAAAAATCAGGTTCCCATAATGTAAAGGACTACATTTTAAAGTGAAGACATGTGTTAAAGTTAGGCTGAGATTAGGATTAGGTTATGGTTAGGGCACTGGTAATTTTGGTTAAGATTAGTATAAGAGTTGAATGTAAGTCAATGTATTGTCCCCTGAAGTCATGGAAACCACTATGTGGGTGTTGGTAAGTGTTGTGACAAAACATCACCACAGCTACACAAGGTACATACTTTCTACAGTATATCCTGCATCTCTCTCTCTCAATATATATATATATATATATATATATATATATATGTTTGTGTGTGTTTTCTGGCATAAACACTGACCCTGTCCTCATTGAGAGCAAAACCTGGTCCTAATGGTTAAGGTTAGAGAGAATTAACTGGTTCTTGTTAAGGTTAAGGATAATGGAAGTCAATGCCCACAACGTTAAAGGGCTTATTCAGGGTTAAGACCTGGTTTTAGGGTAAGAATTGGGTTTAGGTTAAGGTTAGGCACTTAGTTGTGATGATTAAGGTTAGGGTAAGGGTCCAGGCAATGCATTATGTCTATGATGTGTCCTCACTATGTGTGTGTGTGTTTTGGTAACATGGAGGGCTGCTGTGACTGTGACACAACATCACCACAGACATTTGGGAGGGGGGATGAAAGGGACAGTGAGGGAGAATGTGCTGGCGACAAAGCAAAGCACGGCACATGGGAAAATAAATAAATAAATAAAGACGATACCATCTAACCAGACTGACACGCTGAGCACAAAGCCACCCTGACTCCTGCTTCTGCCTACTGCCCACTGATAACATGATAAATTGATGGAGGACCTCCATCACTCCTCATGGTCCAGTGTAGGAAAACAACTTGCTGGCAAACACATATCCATTAAACACAGCCCCGTTGTCGGAATAAAAACACGGTTGCCTGGAGAGAGAACATTGTTGTGTCCACACAGTCCACAGTTCTTTCCCGGCACTTGATACTATTTCCAAAATTTACTTGAAAATCTCTTGCTCATGTCGCCATAATTCACAAACCTCTGACATTTTTGCATCTTAAACATTTACAGTTACAACCTGCGCGGAAAGAGACTTGACGTCATTTAAAATAACACGAGGTTGGAGGGACCTTACTTCTGTTTTATTTCCTGGCAACTTCACACCAGTACATTTCTTTCTTTTAAGAGAAGAAAAAGCACCACAGTAAATAACGTATGCAGCCTAACTCAGCCTTGAGCAAGGTCGAGGCAGAGCAGATTGCCAAAGGATATTTTTTCAAAAACATCAAACAGGTCAGACAGTGCTGTAAAGAAAGCGAGCTGTGGTGTGACTCGACGAGAGGCGACGGCTACTTGACTTTGACTGGTCTCTGATGGACGTGCCGTTGCAGTCGTCACATTATTTTAAAGTAAACAGCGTCCACTTCCCCTCCATCTGTCAGTTGCAGTGGAGCGGTCTGGCCTCGATCATGACCCAGCTTGTGTTTGGCTGGAGGTTAACTCCATCATGTCTTTAAGGCTGGAGAAACTGACGCTCTGGCCTTTGCAGGATAAACAACCCTAATAGCTCTTCCTAACAAAAGTTTTTAAAGAGAGTCTGTCGAGAGGAGACGCCAAACAAACAAAGAAGAATTAATGACTTTCACTGCCTGATTCAAAAAAACCCCAAGAAGTCCATCTCCAGCTCCTGCTGGATTCAGGTAGGTAGGTTTTTGGAGTAATCCTGTTGAGATTTCCAGCTGCACAAACAAAGCTGCCTCGGTAACAAAGGCTTCCAAGTGGGAAGAGGAAAATGGAGGAGGAGTTTTCCAAAACCACATTATCTTCATGTGTACCTGCTCCAGAATGAGTGCGCGCGCTCCGAGAATGACCAGAAATCTGGAAACCACAACATGACCGCACCGATTAAGGCTGCCGCAGGAGGAGACAGCGTGAGGTCGCTTCCATCCACTTCATAAATCACACTGTATAAAGTGAAGAGAGGCTGAGAAGCAAACCTATCCAAGTCAGCAATGAAAAACCTGATATTCAATTGTTTCCTGGAAAAACAAGACGTGTAATGTTCCTTCTTTGTGCAGCAACTTTGCAAAACAAATGACAAATCTCTGTCAGATGAGTTAAAAACCATCTTTTGCAGTTCCTCTCAACCGAGTGACAGCATTTCGGAACATGGACTGACCAAAGCTTGACAGCAGAACAGTTTTATCCTCTCCCCAGGAAGCACCAGGAAATCCTGGCATGCTGCTACAAGCATCAGAGCCCGGTCATCATGGGGGGTCTTAGTTTGTCCCTCGAGTGGAAAAAAGGAATGTAAGGGGAGCCTTTAAAACTAATGGATTTGTTCACTGAGTTCCTAAAATAGTCCGATTGGCTTCCCCCCCCCCTCCCCACTTCTTATGTAAATGTTTATGCAATAATCAGAGCAGCAGGGACAGCATCCTCCTGCATCAGGGAGTTTGTTTGAAAAGAGGAGACAGATAAGGCGGGGACGTGTGGACGTGTATGTCTCTACCTGCCAGCACAGTCTTTGGTGAAATCCTATTTTTCAGACATGTTTACAAAATGGTTAAATATCAACAGACGCCATATTAAAGCCTCTGATCTGAGACACTCCCAGCTCTTGGCCGTGAATCAGAAAGCTACATGCTGTCAGCTGTGTGCTGTGAACAGAAGGCGTTTATTTTTTTTCCTCCAGCTGCCACACCCAAGGAAAGTGTTTTTCAGGCAAAAAGGGGTGGAAATTTTGGGGGGGCGGGGGGGGGTGTGAGCCTGCAGAACCCAGGTGGTTCAGTCAGAGCTGAATATCGCAGGAAGTTAGGACCTTTGCCTGGTTTCATTTAACCCAGTCGAAGCCACATTGCCTGCAGCAGCAGATCCCTCCTCTGATCTTGTTGTGTTGTTCCTCCTTTCAGCGTGTGACTGAATAAAGTGGCGAAGGTAGAGGCAACAAAAGAGACGTCGGCGTCTCCAAGGAAAAAAAACCATCTCGCTGCTTCCTGTCAGCGGATCGCTCCCAGGCCTGAGCTGAAACCCGAGCATCCTTCAGGGATGGACACCACCCACCCACCCATCTCCGCCTTCAACCCCCCAGTGACCTGTTCCATTTAAAAAACCAAAAAAAAAACAAATTAAAAAAAAAAAAAAAAGCAAAGTCCCATAAATCCAGTTCCCATCGTTCAATTACCATTCATTTATTTATCCATCCAGGCACTTATACATGTATTTATTTATTCAGCTCATCTTATTTCTCACGCTAACAGTCACACACAACTGAGGAGGGTTCCATTACCGCAGTGAAACAGTGGGTCTCTGACACACAGTTCATCGACTCGTGATGTCATGATGTTGGACTGAGGCTCCACACTATCACACACTAACATGCACACACACACAATTTGATTTTTGTTAAAAGAAATGCACATCTTCTGCTATGAATACGCCATATGAAAACGCCCCTGGTTTTCTCCCACCGGGAAAATGTTTTAGTCTCGACCGACACATTAACCTGCATTCTCTTCCTGACATCTTCTCATCTGTCAAAATTCTACCATCAGATCTATGTTTTTGTACTTTCTGTCACACACATGTCCAGTGGCAGGTCATATACGGTAGATTTTCAAGTGTGATGGTTTGAATTAGGGCGGAATTGTTAGGTTTACATTGCAATTACTTGATGTGAAATAATGTTCTGTTCTGTATTTTTTTTTTTAACAAAATGAGGAATCACCACTTGGGATACTATGATCATATCAACTAAAGCAAAATGAATTGTTTCTCACATTTATTTGTTGCAAAAAAAAATTGGCAGAGAATACGGAACGATTTAAAATGCAGCCCTGGCAATTTGCTAATTGTGTTATTTTATTTTGAGTTGAAGTCGATTAATTGTTCAGCGTAGACAAACCTAGTCTTTTTGGTTTGAAAATGCCATTTTCTAATAAAACACGGACGTATGGCTCTAGTCTTATCCAGAGGTGTTTTACTGTTTTGATTAAGGAGTGCCGTCCTTTCACAGCCAAAACCTGCAAGCTGCTGGGGTGATTTTCTCTTTACTGCAGACTCACTCTCCAAATTAATTAACACATTAAACCATGAACAAATGTAAGCAAAGACAGTTGAAATACTTTTTGTGTCTGGTTGCATGCTATCCTTCAAATCTGAAGTGCGACTTTCGTCTGGAGCCCGTTTCAAAATAGACTGGTTTGACCTACTTCTTTTAAAAAGTTGGCCTGAGGATCCAAAATATAAATTATCTGTTGTTAAACAAATCTCTTCTGCACAAAGGACACTCGCAAAATAAAATAAAATAAAAGACATTACTGATTAATGCCATCTTCTTATTTTATAATGGGTGTAGCTAGAATGATGGCTCCATGAAAGTAATCGCAAAAAATCCATACAAACTCTTTTCCTGCCCACAATTTCCACTTTTATTCAAAGTTCCTCCATAATAAGACAAACACCATGTGTGTCTGTGGACGGCCGCGTGTGTCTGGCACACTCAGTCTCTGAGGTTTCTCACACTGAGGCCAAGCTCGGTGGATTCTGTGTGAAGAAACCCAAGAGCGGTCAGGCCTGTTGTTCTGGTGTAATGAACCGCGTGGATGGCCACATGCGGCAAACGCAGACGGCCCGGCAGGCTGCGTCATGCCCCCCCATGTCCCCGGCCCTTCTAATGCATGCTGGGAGCAGCGCCTGGTTCCGTAAGTGACCGCGCGTGCACGTCCCCAAACAAAACAAGCACGAATGAAGCTGCTGACAGGAGCTTCGACACTCGATAGCCCTGCACTAAGGCTGCTGACCGTGCTTCCTCCTCGGCCTTCACCCATGATGTTATCACAGTGAGAGATGTTTGCTCGTCTTATTTCAACAGGCTTTGCAGCGTCCGTGACAGTTTGGTTTCTCACCTCGGACCAGGACGGCAGAAAATGACACTGCAAGTCAACTGCAGTCTTACTCAGCTCGCTAATGAGCACCAGCACCGTGCAACACGCTGTGCAAGACTGAGCGACCAGACCAACCACAGGTTAGAGGATGATGGATGGAGGCTGTTATCTGTGCAATAAACACCAGTTCCTCCAGCTTATCTTCTTATCTCACGGAGATTTCAGGTTTCCACTGCAACAGGGTGCCTCATGACTGCAGCACTGACACCTATGTATCCGTCTCCTTTGCACGCAATTTCTCTCTTTTGGACACAATCAGAGTATGTGACCTCGGATCAGTGATAAGGAAATGCTACTAGGTTTGGCACGGGCACAGGCCCTGCAAAAAAAACAAAAAACAAAACAACAACTTTAACTTCAAAGTAGAATTCTAATTCAAGTGTATTTTTGTTGACATCCCCGAAAACAATCAGCGCTTCCCGTTGACACTCGTGTGAAACTGCCAGTTTCAAGGCTCAGCTCATGCATCTTCCTGCAGGAGCTCATCTCCTGCCCTGTGAGATTAACTCCACTACACGGGGATAATGGAGGCTTTTGTCTTATTAATACATCCTTTCAACACAATGCCTTCTTCAGGGTGACGGGTGAACAAGCCCCAACAACATCGGAGGGGTCAGAGGGAGTGAAGGGGGGGGGGTTGGTACAGCAGGCAACAATGCTCCAATGAACAGTTTGTGCATGTGTGTATTTGTTACCTCATGGGGACCAGAGACAAAAACCTGGTCCTAATGAGGCAGAAAACTGCTTCAGTTTAGGGCTAACATTTGAATTGTGGCTAGATTATGGTTATGCATTAACTGGTTATAGTTAAGTTTAGGGATAAGACTTTGTTAAGGTTGTCCAAATGAATAGAAGTCAACGCAGAGACCTGTGAAGAATAGCTGTGTAACCCTGTGTGTGTGTTCTTGTATTTGTTGATTATTTAGGACCTTTTCTGGCATAATCACTGACCTCGTCAGAACCAGTAGTCCTCAAAGAGACCGAAACCTGTTCTTAGAAAGGCAGAACCTCATTTTTGAGGAAATGGTTTAGTTTAGGACTAAAATTTGAACTGTGGTTATGGTTAAAATTAGGGATAATGTTTTGTTAAGGCTGCTAAATGAATGGAAGTCACTTCAGAGTCCTAAGAATAACCACCTTTGCCAACCTGTGTGTGTGTGCGCCTGGTATTTCTTATGTGGTGGGGACCTACATCTGTTTGCATAGTCACATTATGGGGAATTGTCTTCCTTATGAGGACAAAAAATCAAGTCCCCATAATGTAAATTACTACATTTTAACGTCTTAAGGTTATGCTGAGGTTAGGGTTAGGGCATTAGTAGTTAAGGTTAGAGTAAGACTCCAAGAAGTGAATGTAAGTCAATGCCATGTCCTCTGAAGTCATGGAAGCCCGTCAGTGTGTGTGTGTGTGTGTGTGTGTGTGTGTGTGTGTGTGAGTGCGTCCCCCAGCGTGAGCGCGCCTGGAGTCCACGCAACTTCACGCGCCCACAACAACAGCTTGCCCGTATGTACTGAATGATCAACAGCTGTTAATATTTAACACCAAACTATGTTGTTCATTAAAACACACACATGCGCGCGCACACACACACACGCACACACACGCACATTGTTTAACTAACGCAGCTGTCACCCGGTATCCAAATACTTGCAGTGGCTGCAGGGCGCAGACTGTTACTGCTGCTGCTGCTGCTGCTGCGTTTCACTTGTTTCTATTTGTTTTCTGCGTAAAAGTGCGGAGTGCAGTAGCGTGGACCACGCTGCTGTCAGAGCTGCGTGTGCGTCAACTTTCATTTCAGTGTTTACGCGCTTGTCATGAGGGAAACCTCACGGGCTTTTAACGAGGAACAGACTTTAGTGCTGAGCCTCGTAAAGAAAAACAAGAAATATACCCTGAAACTGCCCCCCCCCCCGAAGAGACACATGAGCTCCTTTTGTTGTGCAGATTGTGTCACTTAACATTTCAAGATCCTCACTTACCCCATGAGAAAAGGAGATGAGGACAGCGAAACGAGTCCAAATGTCTCCAAAAGTCCCCGCATGTGGTCACCGGTTTCCACAAACGCTGCGTCAAACTTCAGCTCTCCTCCTCGGCGCTAGCGTTGAGAAGCAAACAGCGATGACAATCACAAGTTTGGTGCAGGGAAAGGCGGCGAGTCTCGTCTAGACTGAGGTAAATCCATATCGGCCTGTGCGCCACCGCGGAAACCCTGCGAAAAACCGGCCGCAAGCGCCACGATCCCGCAGCATACGAGGAGCGGAATGAATGGAGGTGAAGTGAAGAGGTCGCGCTCTCTTTCTCTGCCTTTCTGTCGCGCTAATCCACCAGCAGCTCGTCTGATTGTCCTTCTTGCTCTGTGGGAACAACAGCTCCACGGGGCTGTGGAGTGGAGTGAGAGTCAGGGAGGCGCGCACACAATGACGCGGACACACACACACACACACACATAAACACACACACCCACTCAGTGTGGAAACGTCACATGCCCATAAAAAAAGTGAGCGTCCCAGTGTCGACACAGAAAGATGATGCAGGTTTGTGGAGAAGAATTAATATGGGAAAAGTGACTTTTTTTTACGCCTGTTTCTGGCCCTCCTCTCCCTCTCCTCTCTCCGCTCTGAAGCGCACAAATGAAGTCCAGATGTTCCTCCTCCTCCTCCTCCTCACTTCCTCTTTCCGAACACATCCCAGCATGAACCAGAGTCCAGGCTTTTCAACTCATCCCGCCTCAGTTTCCCCTGAGAGCGGCTGCAAATGACGAGGACATTTAAGGTCCACATGCTGAATCCACTACCAAGACCAGCTGATACCATACTGAGAAATGATACTGGTCCGATGCTGGCCAATATTACTGGATCAGGTATAGGCAAAAGAAAAAAGTCAAATCATTAAAATAATATCAGCTAGAGATTTTTTTTAAAACATTTACATGACAAATTAATCAGCACAAATTGTCAAATTAAAGTTTAAAAGCAATAAAGGACCGTATTGGACTGATATCAACCGTAGCGGAATTGCAAGATTGTCAAACGCAAAATTGTTTCGTTTTGTAGCCTTTTTATATGTACGTTAGCCAAGGGCCTTCCTAGAGGCAGCCATCTTGTGCCGCCATGTTTCTACAGTGGCCCCAACAGACAAACCAACCAGAGTGAATCACTTTGTGTTTTAAAGATGAATGTATATTACCGAAAATATACATGTATATCTTTTTTGCTGCGTGTAGGCCACCGTAGTTGCCTGACATGGGAGACGTGAGTGAATGAGTCCTCCATTTGCAACAGTCTACACAGTCTCACGATTAGATGGCACTCAGTGTGTTTATAGGCATGTCAAAAGTCTGCTTTTAGTCGGACTAAGACACTTTAGTATCATGTAAACATGTTAGTCCGACTAAAGTCGAGCTAGCCTTAGTTGGACTAACATACCTGGATAATGCAATTCACGGTCCAATTACTCTTGCGTGTTCATGCTTCGTCGGACTGGAGTTCTGCACATGCACCAAAATGTCTTTGACCCGGAAGCAAACACAGCAACCACAAGAACCATGCGTGATCGAATTTGCATCATTCACATGTACAGCAGGTGCCAAACGTACAGAACCACAGCCCGATCCACCTCACCAACCTCTGTGACGTAAAGATTCAACACACACTGGCTTATAGAGAGAGATACAGCGCCACCTACAGCGGCGGAGTCAGACATGTAATGCCAATTTTTTGATTTTCTCCTCCACTTGGACTTGGGAAGTTGTCCGACTGCCTGACTCAGTTGAGCTACGTATTCACCACAGTGAGTTTCAGAGTTGCAGCCAAATCTAATACAATGGAAGTAAGTGGTGTCCACCTCTTCAAGCGTATATGAAAATAAAACCTCCCGTGGTGTCATCCTGCCTCAACATTCAAATTCTACTCAAAACTACACAATTCATACCATGTTTTAACTTCTACACTGCAATGTTTTACAGCGTGGACATTCAGGCTAAAAATGTGGAGTAAATTATGTTTTTTTTCATTTTGAGTCAAATTTGAATTTTCCACTCATGTGGGCAGTTTGACGACAAAACAGGAGCAATATGGAGGCGTTTCGTGTGCTTTAGTTTCTGTTTCTCTACCTTTTACTTCAATTGTGTGGGATTTGGCTGCAACCCTGGACTCTTTCATTTACAGTACTGTGCATAAGCCTTAGGCCACCATTAGATTTATTGTTTTAACAATGCTATAATGACCATACTGTACAATTATTTCTCAGTCACTTTATTGGAACACATCCTGAAAATATGGAGAAACACATATGCAGTTTGAAAATAACATCTTTTTCAGAAAAAAAAACAAACAAAAATGCTTCTATAATATCAAATATTTAGTGTGACCTACATTTCCACTTGAACAATAACACAACCATGGCTCTTTAAAACCTGGAATGTTATTGGTCAAACCTGTGTTTCTCCTACATGCCAACAAATAGCTGCTGTGAAAAAGGTCTATTATACCTGGTTTACTCAAGACATGTTGGAGCATTACATACACATGTTGCACAAGTTCAACTCACTGACAGGTTGATCATATAGTAGAAGACTGACTTTTAGTCGCATCTTTTCAATCTGAACACCAACGACCACAAAACTGACATAAAAACAACAAAGCTGGTGGTGGCCTAAGACATGCACAGTATTGTATATTGTAATAGCTATATATCTGTTAATTTGTAGTATAATACTGTTAATATCATAATATCTAAATATCTACATATCTGTTTATTTGTATACCGCTTCTGTGTACCGCTTAATGTATATATTAATCCATATTAACTGTTAACCTTATTCATTTACCTATATATTTATTCCCGGCGGCGCGGCCTACACTGCGATGCCACATATCCATTATGCCTCTATTCGGATGGCGGACTGTTCAAAATTTTAGGGTATCAAATCAAATGTTCATGTGCTGTATGTATAATTCTGACGTGTGCCATTATTACGTTCAACTTGTAATAATTGTGGACTAATTGATGTTATGTTATGTGGTATATGGATGTGATGTTTCAATTTCCCAGCTTGGGATTAATAAAGTATCAATCAATCAATCAACGACCACAAAACTGACATAAAAACAACAAAGCTGGTGGTGGCCTAAGACTTTTGCACAGTACTGTATGTGTAAACATATCTATTCTTGGTGCTGATCCTTCCATATTTCTTTTCCCCAGTTATATGTTTTGAAATAGAGATGGTCTCTGTGGAGTTACAGCTGTACTGGTGACGTGGTGTGTCCCTCAGGTGTGGACTGAAGGTAAGCCAGGGCTTGTTAGTCACCGGGGTTGTGCCTAGACACACAGCAGAGGCAGGTGGTGAATCCAGCGAAAGAGGCAATAATCTCCCTCACAGTCATCAGACTGAAAGTCATCCCAAGTGACGATGACATCATGTCTTAAAACTAGGCTCAGCATTTGTTTGTAATCTACTTTCTCAAACATTGTTGTACTAAAAGTTATAGTGTGCAGCGTTTTGGAATTGGTGAATTGTCAGAAATTGATTGCGTTATGAGGGAATACATAGTTTCTTTAAATAAAAACTCTGTTACACTTACATGCAGTGTAATAGCAGGGAATAGCAAGTGGCCGAATCTGCAGTCTCACCATTGAGTGTCACTAATTCTTACACACTGCGACTTTAAAGAGGAAACAGACAAATTTCATGTCCCTAGTCGTTCCTGTGTGATCACTGGGGTATGGACACCGCAGGAGTGAGACAATGGTAAGGACACACGTGTCACGATAAGCACTCCGGCTTAAAAAACACACAGTAGGTACCAGCTGAACACTATTATTTTCATTGTTTTGGATACAGAACATCGCAGTGACTTTGTCATTTTTCAGTGAAAGCCACAATTTTACTATCAAAATGGCAAGTTAAGACCAAAAATAGTCCAGGTTTAACAGACATTTGTGACGGTCTTACCTGAAAACCATCAAGATCACTCAGCGAGCACACACCTCCACCAAGGATCAAATACTTTTTAAATACTGACACCTGAAATTTTTACATTTGGATCCACTGGATCCAGAAATTTACCTGCCTATCATCTTGACAAAAATCCTACCTGATGAATTTAAATTGCTGCCAAATCCGTAATCTGGATTAGATCCGGATGAAACATTGTCCGATGATGGACGGCCTCATCCTGCATACACGCACCACATTTCCACTTCTGACTGGTAGAGACCTGGTCTGATGGAGGACGTTTCTGTTTGGAGTTTGCATGTTCTAATTTGACTATATGTGTCTAAAGGTGATAACTGTCTCTGTATGTTTGCCCAGCGATGAACCGGTGACCTGTCCACCTGATATTATCAATGGGTAGAGTTTCTGAGAACACACAAGGGGAGACCAAAAACCATTGACAGAAAGTTGCCAACAGATGGACAGACACAGATGAACCCACGCAGATGCAATCATAACCTCCACGGTGGAGATAAAAGAGAGAGCCAGTGTTAGTCAGTGTTATGACTCAGAGACAAGGGGAATATTTTCCACTTTCTGAAGTCTAAGGCGGAGGAGTTGCATCACACACGAGTCCTACGCCAGCCTGAGTGACGTCACGAGGAGCACCTCGCTCTTCATCATACGCTCTACCTGTGACGGCGAATTCACCGCGGGCCTCTTGTGTCTGGTCTCTGCCAAACTCATTCAACTCCTTTGACTCATAGCATGCTGATGCTTCACTGTGAGGCTGGGGGGGGGGGCGGGTGGTTGTGCAACACACTCACACTGCACTCGTCTCCCGGCCCCCTTGCCCCCCCCCCCCCGCCCCCGCAATCACTGCTGTGTGGAAATTACTCACTGTGAAGAAAAGGAAGGAACAAGTTGTGGAATGAAAAGTGTAAAAACTTTGCAACACTCTCAGTCTGAGTGGCCACAGTCTGTCGAAATGCGACCTCAGGAGATGGAGACAACGGTTTTTTAACGGCACGGCGGCGCAGAGTGCTGCCGGGGTGCTTAACTGGGTTTATGGACTCACTGCTCACTGTCAGCAGGTTTATGATGGGACAACTTTGTTTTTCTTTTTTTTTACCGCTGTGCCCCTGACTGAGCTCTAAGGGGAGGGGTCAAGAGCCCTGACCTCACTTCCTGTTGGGGCTCCTCACAAGCATTCCATTGTCTGTGAGAATGTGCACGCACTCCAGGGACTCTGCACATCTGGCAGCTGTTATTAGCAACCTCCTGCGCAAACCTCCACCGCCGCTGCCACCGCATGATGTTCGCCTTAAAAACGCACCTTAAAATAAACTCACTGGGATAGTATTGGTTCCCCGAGCCACTGCTGTATTGCCACAACTTGCACAGAATGATTTTTACTTGGTAACAACCTCCCTGCACAATAAAGAAATGTTTTCACAGGGTAGCAAACCTTAACAATGGTACAGTTCAATACACAGTTCTAGCACTACTCAGCTCTACTCTGTTCGGTTTTGTATCAGTCGTTAGAATCAGTTCATTAAGAAGATTTGTTCAGTCCTTCCCGCATGATCTGACACAGTCACTGAACTGAAATACGGCCGAACGGGTTGGGATTCGGCTCACGATCGTCGTCTTTCGGCAGCGTTGTCGCTAAACACACCAGACTCCTCTGTCAAATATTGAGATTTTAGACATTTCCTTTGTAAATGTTGAGATTAACAATTTCAGTTTTCGGGATTTTTAAGTCTTTTTAACTGATCCACAGTTTCGCACTGTTCGGTCACAGGTACCAGGTACTATCCCTAATGGAAAAGCGAAAATAAAACCAAGCTGATTTGAGCCATGCCATGCTAGAACTGTATGATGGAATACGCCATATGATTTTTTGGAAAACCCCCACTTTATTGTGATATCAAAGAGAAATACTAGATTACCCACAATCCTTAGCAATGTATCTGATCAGGGAGACTCAGAGAAACTGAAAAATTTACCTCGAGGAGAAAAAAACATGTTGTTTATGATAACAAGCTTTCGCGTGATGACAACACAGCAAGACACAAAATACAGTGCAATACAACATACGAAACGACAACTAGGTGACACTGTGGATAAAATTTGAGGGAAACTGCTCACTTGCCTCGTGTACCTGCACCTCCAAATCCCGTTAATCATCTTTTAATAACTGACTCGACGATGTGCACAATCTCGTCCTTGTTTTCGCAATAAGCCAACACGACAGTTTCCAGTTAGCTGTCAGCCACCATGCGACAATTTATAGAAATGATCTGAGGCTGCACAACCGTTGTGTTTCCCCTCACAACGGTGAAATTTAAAGGCTTTTCTTTTTTTCATTGTAGGCTATATTTAATCCCTCTGGATTAGCTACTAAAACAATGTAAACATTTTCGGGTCGATATCAGAACTCTACCCTACAAACTTCGAGTTTCCCCTTGGAAAACGTGACCATTAGTTAAGGAGCTGATTTATATTTTGGTTGTGGCGCTCCGCGTGTGTAGACCCATGGTTCTCAAACTGTGGTACGTGTACCACCTGTGGTACTTGGTACAGAAACAGAAATACTGTTCCACTGTAAAAAACCAGGGTATGCGATTGGAGTGCGAAGAAAATGAACCCAATAACAAAATAGTAATAAATAGAGTCACTTTATCTCTCGCTCCATCTTAATCTTGTTTCACTAAACCAGTGACTGACGTATATGTGAGGAAGAAGAGGATGATGGGAGAGCAGATTATCTTATTGGGAATAAATCTGCCTGCCGTGAAAAGTCCACAGTTGACTTTGCTCGGCCTGTTTTACATTTAAGTTGTTAAATGTTAAACCACGAGACACAACAGGAATTATCGATTATATTTCATTTAAATGCATTATAACACAGTTTCTTTTACTGTAAACAGAATGTAAAAAAAAGTGGAATTTACCAGCAGGTTGTGGCTAATCCGACCTCAGCTTGAACTTACCAGAAGTGACACATTAAAGAGTTTTGAGAATGAAACGAGAGCAGCAACAGAAAGAACTGATAAGATTTTCTGTTATCATTCATACTGCCACTCTTATTGCAAAATACCCAAATCCAAATAAGGCAAAGTGGGTTTTCTACGATCGGCCACAAATTCTACTCTACTACTTTTAGACACGGGATTACACGGGGGGAAAGTCATTAACAGTAAACTCTGTTCTCAGGCTGTGAGAACAGAGTTTACTGTTTACTGAAGTCCCTGCATCTTAGGCTGTTGCCTAAGATGCAGGGACTTCCCATCCCTCCATCATTCACATTACTCTGCTGAACCACAGATGTTGTAGGAAATTGTAATAATAATAATGATAACAACAAAGGTCAGATTTGAGCAACATCATCACTAAGATTGGGGGAAAGTTTTCATACAACGACCTAATTAATTGTTTCAAAATGGTTTTTAAAGCATCAGTGGGTTCTAGAAAAGGATATTACTGTATAAAGTGTCGTGATCCCTGGATTACTCCAGGCGATTTATGTTGGACTATATTCTGTCCACAAACACAGAAAGCTACATAATCAAAGCAGCATGGGCTACCAGTGTCTACATGTTGAATTTTATTATATGTATGTACTTTTCTAATTAATAAGACCAAGGTCTTCAGCAAACATTTGCAAAAACAAATTGCTCGGGTGCGAGTTCTGTTAAAAAACAGTGTTGGTCTGTATTATAGTGCATTTTTAAGTGGTTTTGTGGAAATCCTGGCCCTTTTGTAACAGGTTTATATGACATTTACCTGCGCATTACATAGACGACACTCCTGCTGTCTCGCCTTCTTCTTCTTCTTCTTCTTCTTCTTCTTCTTCTTCTTCTTCTTCTTCTTCTTCTTCTTCTTCCCTCTTGATTGTCTGCCCCGCCCTAAAGTGTTTCACCTGTGCTTGACTATCCTTCCCTCCAGTATTTAGCCTCTGTTCTCCTCAGTGTCTTTGCTGATTCACTTATTCCACGTCACTTTCTTCAGTTCTTGTTTGTTTGCATTTGAATTTTGCCAAGCCCTGGTCTATTTTCATGCTCCTTGTGTTTTAAGTTATTTTTGTTTTCCCCTAAATCCTTTCCTACTTAAGATTGTTTTTTTTGCCTTTCCCTTTTTAGGGCTTTTTGTTTTAATTAAAGGAGCTTCACTTTTTGCAACCCTGCAAATTGGGTCCTAATTAATGTAACAAGAAATGTAAAAAAAGACAGGATTTAATTTTGGGGCATGGGTGAGCTACTGTGAGTCAATCTAAAGGCTGTAAGTTAACTTTTTTTGTATGTACACCATGTATGTGTATAAAACTAAGACGAGAATTTTTTTTTCAGTCCCACAAAGGGTAAATTTACAGTGTTAACAGCCATAAAGACAGTGAAGAATGCAAAAAATAAGACTATATATGGACGTTCAGTATAGAAAAATATCACATATTAAGATGATAAAGCAAATGGTTTTGAAGCATGAAATAAAGTTGACAGGGAAGATGACCAAATGTGATGATGATGTGTATTTTTGTGCAAAGTGAGAAGCTCTACATTTTCTGCATCACATGACCAGATCTTCTTTTTCTTCTTCTTCTTCTTTTCCTTTTTTTTGGTTTAAAAAAAAACACAGACTGATTCGCACCACACACTTTTTTGGCAGCAGGTGCACCGACTCGGCTCCATCTGCACTGACCTCAGCACTTTGGTTGCGTAACAGGAGGGCGACACAGAATGGAAAAAAATATATAATTAGCTCAACACGCTTTGACTCAAAATAACCTTGTCTGATATGGAGCACTGTTTATCAGAAGTGCTACGTGCATAAATTAATCCACTAATCTGTGTTTTTCAGAAATGATGCACAGGGATAGTTAAAGCTGCGTTACAACATTTATTCAGATGAAATATTTTGATGGAATCGTTCTTTTAAGCAGATATTTATAGTAATGACTATTAATGAAATTGTGATTGGATCATTTTTGAAACACTTTGTTTGTAAATGATGCTGATATTTTGTTTGGAATGCTGAATGTTGACCTCTTGATCGGTCACGTGATCACTTATTTATCCGAGCTGTGACTTTTGTTTTTCCTTCTTCTGTGGTGAGACGTAAAATGTCTTCAACTTAACTCAAGCGCGTCCACTCACCTGCAGTTAAACCACTGAGAACCTCCTCAGGGGCACAATTATGTCCCGGTTAGTAAAAACGTTAGTAAAAGTCCATACCAATTTAGTTTAAGCACAATCCATTGCCCTAAAAGACATGAATGTACCTTTACAATACTATGGTGCAGAAATGTCCCCACTGAAACGGTTCAATTCTGTTTGAATAATAATTACACTTATTTGCATGATTAAAAAAGGAAATTCATATCGCAAAAAATTTGCAAAAATACACATAAAATGTGCGGTAGCAATGTACATAACTTTTCTGCAGAACATTTTCTCTTCTACATTTTAAAAGGGAGTGTGTGCGTTTCCACTCACGATCATGAAAATGCTACAAATGTGTTCCTCGATTTGATTAAATTCACTTTGTGTCCTATCTAATACTCAGTACGTACATTTCTGGCATCTCAAAGCACAATGTTGTACGAGTGAGGGAACGTTCTCAAGAAATGTTCTTGCCTCGTCAGCCTGTTTTTGAGTGTATGTTCTATTATTTGCTTTTGTTTTGTGGTTTGCAGTGGCGGAGCTAGACTTTTATCCTGGGGGGGGGGTGGCCAAGTCTATTTCAGGGGGTCCACAGATTAGTTTCCTGAACGTTCTAGATGCTCGTCCACCTTCTGTATCTTGTGAGATGTGGTCTATTACATTTATTTAAAAATAAGAAAACAGCTGCAGTTGAACTATCACAAACCTAAATCATTCCTCTAAATCCCTAAAACAATGGTTGCTAGACACACAAATATGCACTCAGGGCTTGTAACATGTCAATTACCCTGGGGGGGGGTAGCCAATCAGATTTCGGGGGGTCCAGTGACCCCCGCAACTCCGCCCATGGTGGTTTGAATTGTAGTTCTTTTTATAAAATAAAGATCATAAAAGGAAAAGAGCCTTAACTGCTTTATATAAGGGGGAGAAAAAGAAATCATTAAAAGGTTTAAACTGCGTCTGAGCCTGCAGATATTTGATACAGACGCTGTTTGTGGCAGCAGAGATTTGGTTTCCCTCCTGACGAGTGCTGCTCGGAGACAGACGGGCTTATCTCTCTCTCTCTGCACTCACAACACTGGGCTTAAGTGCTGGCCGCGTCACATGTCTCTGCTGTGAGTCTGTCCGTCCTTCACTCACTCACTCACTCACTCACTCACTCACTCACTCACTCACTCACTCACTCACTCACTCACTCACTCACTCACTCACCTGAGACCTGCAGTGTTATCTTGCTGCTTATCTCTGGATCATCTAGCAGCTTTTTTCCTCCTCCTCCTCCTCCTCCCTCTTCTTCTTCTTCTTCTTCTTCTTTTTCTTCATCCCTGCGGCACAAAAGAAGTCACATTCTTTTTTACATTTGATCTTTTCGCCGTGCAGGAATAAAATCGGAATCAGTGTCTGTTTATTTAGGTCACTTTGTCGACTCACACACACACACACACATAGAGGAAATATTGTAGAGGCCTCCCACGTCACTGATGATCCTTTTTTTGTGTGTGTTTATGTGAAGCCAAACACAAAAACCAAATTCTTTGTATCTTAAACAATGAACTTAATTTAATAATTGTTGTTGTTTTTTTTTGCTCATTGTGTTGTGTGATATTACATTTGTATTTTTTAAATCCTTTGTAATAATTAATATCATATTTGAGTTTCTACTTTTCACTTTTGTGTCATAAACTTTTTTTTGTTGTTGTAATTTCTTGTTTAATTACCAATTATATTTAAAGTGTCACTATTTCCAACAATGTAACCTCCTCATTTGTGATTTGCTACCTAAAGTTATCTTTGTAGCGATTCGCATGTCAAGATGATCAAGTATTGTATTTGTTTTCATTAATTTAATAAAGAATTTTTATTTCATTTTTCTTTTTGATTCTTTTTGATTCACCACTTTTTGATTTTTCCTTATGACTGAACACACATGCAAACTTGTTTATATATTTTAGTGAGGACACTAACCTTAACCCTAAACCCAATTCTAACCCGAACCCTAAAACCACGTCTTATCCCTGAAAAAGCCCTCTAAAGATGCGAGGACCACCTTTTCTGTAGAAATTAAATTAAATATATCCATGTCTTTGTAATTTTTTCAATTCATAATAGTTTTTAGGGCAGAAAATTGGTCCAGTGGCTACTTTTGTTGCCTCACAACAAGATGGTCACTGGTTCAGATCCCAGGGTTTTCTCCCGTTTCTTCCCACAGTCCAAAAACATGCAGTTCACATCAACTGGACACTTAAAATGTTTGTTCAGTGGCCCTCATGTGGATGATAAAAAACGATAGACAATATGAAGGAATGAAAGAAGAAAACATTGCATACATAACGGGCAAACGATGCATCGAAAATTCGCCGAATTCATATGGAACGAATCAAGTCAATCAAACTCTACCAGAGATTAGCAAAACAACAAAAAACAGTTGATCAAAAAAACTATGATGTAAAGAAAAGAACACACACAAAAGTCAATACTTAAAAAAGGGTAAGACGAGGTTAACATGGCGGAAAGGCCAAATCCTAATTCAGTAACAGTAGTGAGAGAAATAATCTGAGGCCTTTATTGTATCATTTCTGCAATTACGCAAACTAAAATAATCCAAACAACGGCAAAGTCGGAACGTCACACACTGGTGTGTGACCCTTTGTCAGCCACTGGCCCAGTTGTGTGAGGAACAGACAGACAGACAGACAGACAGACGTTCCTCTGTGAAACATCTGAATATGTGTGTCCCCCCAAAAATGACCGAGTCTGGAGCGAAACCACAAAGAGCGGGAGAGGGAGGCTGGTTCTAATTTACGCTGAGGACGAGTTGGATCCGAATCAGGAAAAATGCTGCTCTTTCTCGCCCTGAACCAGCGTCTCTGACAGGACAGTCATATTTTTAGTTATTTTTAATGGACTTCCATGCTTTAACGACCACACGATTCTTACTCGGCACCTGATTCTGAATCTAATAATCCAATGTCCCGTGAGGCATGTCACCCTTTGTGTTTGTAATAAACACATATAAGTGATTTTTTTTTTTTCCCGTCACAAAACTCCACCTCTCCGCTGAGACGCCTCACAGGAGTATAGAGTTACCTTATTTTTACAGTCAGGCCTGAAAAGGCTGTTCTCATGGTCCACTTCGGCACCGGTTGGTCTGTGGACTTGAGAATTAGTATTGAGTGTCTACTGGATTCACTTTCCTCTTGGTAGAGAGAAGAGCGTGAAGTGTGGGGGGCCAACGTGGCGATGTGGGGGGGTTTGGGGGGCCGCGTCATGACATTTGTGGCTTCCTGCAGATTAGTTCTGTGTTTATGGAGTCTTGCTGAAGAACCCTAACCAAAACACATTCAGGTCCACATGTCCGTTATTAAGTCTTTTCCACAGACTTGTGTTTTCACGCTGTCACGGCACTCAGTACGTTTACAAGATGGTGGAGAAAACTGAATTATTATGTTCGTCAGGCCAAGTCTGGACTGAAGAAAATACATTTAAAACTTTTAGTCTGACTGGATTTGTGCTCAGCTGAATTTCTCGGTTACTGCAATAGATAATGCAGCTTGGTGTTGAATTACAGCTGCATGTGTACGTTCAGCTGGACTCAAACTGGCTGATCAGTGATCTGCACGTGTTCCACACCTCATGTCCCACACCGCCTTAACCCAGAATAATAAAGGTATAATAAAGAAACCTGATAAACTTGGTACTTGGACTGATGAGGAGTCTGAATTTAAGCTCTATCACCTTAAGGAATTAAATAATTGAAAAACACTGACAGGTGTGCCACATGTTGATAACGGTTCACCGGGTCAAGTTGATGTCATCAGTGATGCAGAAGACCCTTTCATGTCGACGTCACTGGGCAAAATGGAGGCAAAACAAAGGCAGGCATTGTTTGAATGACACCGTGACGTTGGTGGGAGGCCTGTTTTCAGGTGGCACTGCTGCTAAACGTGTCCATCCTTAGACTGTTCAAAAATGGTCTTACTTAACAATTATTTTCCCTTGGGAAACGGTGTCTGCATCAACTCGGTGCGGAGGATTTCAAGAGGGAGTGTAACATTAAAATGTCGGTGATTTGATGCCAACATTTGTATGTAATAAGCAAATACGTACACTTATCGATATATTTCATTATTACTATTAGGGTTATTTATTTCAGGACATTGGACAGAAAATCAAAGTCTAGTCTGTAACCTGTGACACAAAAATGACTGAAACGATGTTTCATTGTTTCAAAGGAGGCGTCTTTTCAGGAGAGCTGGGTTTCCCCCATAAACTGAGGGAAAAGGATCATTTCGAATTTTAACTGCAGGAAAATTACATCCTGCTGTGATTTTTGGTGCCAGAATTAAAGACGTACCACCTCTCATTAGTAATTTTAACACATAAAGATAAATAAGACAACGGTGGTTAAACATGATCAGACAAAAATGAATGTCCACTTCATATCAGTTACTATTCTGTGTTGTTTCATTAGGTCTCTTATAGCGCTTTCCCATTACACAGTTCTAGCACTACTCGGCTCTACTCAATTTGACTCTACTTGATGTTTTCCATTACTTCATAGTTCCGCCTCAGTGTGGGCCGGGTCGTAACGGCTGCACAAAACTGCACAAACAAACAATGGAGGACATCGGGGCGATGGTGTACTTGCTGCTCGGTCTGTGGACAGCAGCCATGTTGGCTCGCTGTAACGCTCTTGCTGGTTTTTAAAAGTGGGTGTCACGATTGTAAGATAATCGTTTAAACTAGAAGCGGAGACTGAGTTAAAAAGGAGTAACAAAATCTTTAATGTGAACAAAACCAAAAATAAAACCAGTCCATGTTAAACAAAAGGCGCTGAGTCTGGAAAAAAGCCAAAGAAACGAAGGAAACTAACACCGAACGACGTAGAAATCTAGAGGCTGAGTGACGTGACGTGACGTGACGTGACGTGACGTGACGTGGCGTGACGTGACGTGGCGTGGCGTGACGTGACGTGACGTGACGTGACGTGACGTGACGTGGTTACCAGACTGGAGAGGGGATGAGGAACAGCTGTGTTGATTGGCGTCCTGCCTCACCTGTCACCCAGACTCCTAAAACAAAGCAGAACACACACTCCCAGGAAGGAACAAAAGGGGGTAAGAAAATAAAACAGGAAGTAAGAGTCAAAGCACAGGAGCAACTCAGACCAGACATGACAGTGGGGAGTTTGATTCTTGTGTCGGACGTCGCGCTCGTGACTCTTCCGGTGACGACACTCTCTGACTGATCAGTTGATCACATGTTAGTATCAACTCAGCTCGTTTGGAACGAGAGAGCAGATACTAAATAAAGTACCAGGTACCAGGTACTATCCCTAATAGAAAAAAAAAAAAAAAAGTCGAGTAGTGCTGTATGATGGAAAATCCACATGAACGTTACCTTACCTTAAAACCCCTTTGCTCAGAAACTGTTTTAACCTACTTGCTAACTTCATTCTGAGATGAAAAACAGCAATAATGTGCATTTTGTGTATCTGATTTGTTGAGGACTTTGCCCTTCCCGAGCGGAAAAAGCCTAATACTAACGCAGAGAAAGGAGGCGTGTCCCCATCTAGTGCAGTGGAGGCAGACATACTGAGCGATGCAACCCTATCTGTGGTCAAGCAGACGTCTTTTCTGAGGCGCAGAACCAGCAACAAGGCCTACGTTCAGTCCTGAGCCACACATCTGATCCTTTAATCCTCAGTGGCATCACAACGTGCAGCGTGTTGACCCGAAACCATATGGCAGCCATCAGTGGTTCCTGTCACCCCGGCAAAGAAACCCAACCCGGACATTTCATGCTAATTCACTGAACAGAGAGAAAGTTCAAAAGGTTAGCGTGTGTGTGTGTGTTTGTATATATATATATATACAAACACACATGTTTTGTTACCTCTTAAGGACCTGGTGTAAACACTGACATGTCCTGATGGCTCTGGTTAAAGTTAGCTCTGATTTTTTTAGAGTGATTGCATGAGTAATAGCACATATTCTGCACTGACCTCCGTGCCGTGTATGACGCCGAGCACCAGGAACCAGCCTGATTGACAGGCTTGCTCTCACTGACAACATAGCTGCCAGCAGGGACACCATAAAAAAACAGGTTTTAGCCTCTAAACAAAATAATAAAAGCCACACCCACTTAAGTCTACAATATCTTTAAAATTAAATGTGTCCCTCTTCCCTGCAATTAGACAGCATTTCTCAAGCCACAAATTGACATTTTTAAACCACTCAGTCTCCCACACCAATGTCCACAGAGAAAATCAGCATTCTTAGCTCACGGGGACAAGAGCGTCGCTACACTACTGCTGCCTGGTTTGCCGATTTTGTGTCACCCGTGTCAATCCAAACGAAAGGATTTCACACACCGAAATCACAAAACAACACAGGTGAACTTATTAGTGGAGGCAGCAGCGGATCAACAACTCAACTGTGGACCGTGATGTAAAATCAACAACTTTCTCTATGGACTTTGGTGCGGGGGAGCGAGCCCTTTGACTACAAAGTGACACAAAACTCAGTTTCCACCGTAAAGGGTATGTGTCGAGTAAGATGTGGAACAAAAAAAAAAAAAAAAAGGAACTCGTTGGTAAGAATTAGTCATGTTTACATTAAGTGCTTACTTGGTGTTTTACATACACACATGGAGAACAGCTGTTCCACTTCTATATTCAGTCATGAGATGCTGTTTGCATTTCTCTCCCATCTGTAATAGCCATATAACGCCTGCTCTTACTCTCTGACACACTCCCGACGCTTAGTATCAGGGTGATACACGGCCGGAGTGAGACAGAGGGCACAGATGTTGCGCACGATAATAAAAACAGACCTGCTTTGCTCACAGAGAAAGTTTCTGATGATTTTACAGCGGGAGAAAAACAAACAGGAGGAGCCGATGGAGCGGTTCAGTCAAGGAGTTCAGAAAGGAAATACAAACGGGATGTATGTTTGCAAGCAGAGGAGGGGAGGAAGTGAAGTGAAGTTGGCCAATAGAGGGTAAAATAAGCTTTTAGTAACCAGGTCACGCGTGCACCTATTGGAATCTTGCCTGGAGAAGGTTGAGCGTTGTGTGGCTGAGGCAGAGCAGCCAGAGATGATCTGAGTATTCTCTGGCTCGAGGCTGATTGAGAGTGTTTGTAGAAGAGTGTTTACAGAAGAGCGTCTGTGCAAAAGACGTGCGTCAAAAGACGAGCATTTTTCCCTCTCCTCGAGCAGAACGCCTCTTTTGTTACCCGGAGGAAAGTCGCCACTCGGCTGGCAGGGGTCAATGTTGGGGGGTCATCAGATAAGAAAGATCAGGGTCAGGCCGATGCTCTAATCCAGATGCGTGTCCTCTCCCCCCCCCCCCAGCGTGAACCACGGTGGAGCAGAACCATCGTATATTCGTGTCAGTGTGGTAAAACGTGCAGGGCAAAGAGTGTGAGGAGGGATGGCAGACGGAAAGCAGATGTCGAAAAGTGTAACTCAACCTCTAAATCACTTTAAATCTTTTTTTTTTTCAGGCGTACACCAGTTGATATGGATATCTAGTGATGGCATTTGTTGATCCAGGTGCAGATATTCACGGTTTTATTGAAATTACAAAGAAATTGCATATTGAGAGCTACTGAATTCTGAGTCCACGCTTGCATCGCTCGTACACACTTTCATCCACCAACCAGCAGGAGACAACTTGTCCAAGACTCCTCCCTTTTTTTATAAATGCAAAAGGTGTTGCTTGGTCACCGGTTGGTGTGAGCAATGAAGAAGCCGGTCTCTCCCTCCGTCTAGTTCAGGGGTGTCAAATATGTGGCCCGTGGGCCAGAGGGTCCACTCTGGCCCACATAATGAATTTATTAATCTCAATGCTAATCACATAATAATTAGAATCTAATTTGGTATGTGAGCAACTATTTTTTCCCGTTCCAGATACATGTGACAAACTGTTTAGTGGCTTTTGTAGATCCACTGTGATCTGTCAGTTTTAATGCACACGTGAAAATAGTAAACTTAGATAATATATTACACTTTTTTTCCCCTTTAAGAAATTTCAGGTTGTTCATAACATGTTTTTTTAAAAAAGATACTTCATTAAATGCAAAACAAAGGGAAACATTTGGATTTCTTGTTGTTCATGGGTTATTATGCTCTTATTTTACTGGTCCAGCCCACTTGAGATCAAATTGCACTGTATGTGGCCCCTGAACTAAAATGAGTTTGACACCCCTGCCTTATGGTTAGTTACTTACCCTTCAGTCTTGGAACACACCGTCCCAACGTCATCTTTTTGGAAGTAGATGACCGTCCATAACCCTCATCAGCTCTTTGTCGGGATCTACAGGAACTTAGCATCCGTCAATGAAAGAGATATCACTGTGATTGGCTGTTAGGTTTGAGCCAATCAGAAGATGAACAGACACAGAAATGACAAAGCAAGCAGGGTACACAATTTTATTAAAACTTCTATTAAAAAAAAAAATTCTGGAATTGATTGTGGGGTAACTGCGTCAGTGTTTCCAGAGGTCTGTTTTTGTGACGCCAAAAAGTCAGTGTAATGTAATGACACGTTTTTGGAGCAGAATTTATTCCTTATTTTTCCTAATAAAACGGTATATTATGAATGTGGTCCCAGGTCCAAACTGTCTCTGGACTTTGGCGCTCACATATGACAGATGGAGCGGGAAACTGACGTTGTGAGATACGTTCACAACCGCAGGAGAATCCTCTGGGGGGGGGTGCAGCGTCTGCAGGAAGCAGGACACTGTCAGGAAATTGTCCTCCTGTGTTCTCACACAAGCTCACTCAGACATTTAACAGGGATTATACGAGGGGAGCTTGCAGGAGAATCTCGCGTTCACACATAATACAGCTGCTTCCAGACAATCTCCGGAGAATCTCCCCAGAGTTCAGTTTTTGTCTGAAGGTAGCTTAAATGTCACACTCTCTTGATACAGCCTGGAGCACTTCCTCCTTTAAAGCTGGTCTCTCACACACACACACACACTCACTGGTTTCCATGACTTCAGAGGACATGGCATTGACTTACATTCATTTCCCGGAGACTTACTCTAACCTTAAACATAATTACTTGTGTCCTAACCCTAACCCTAAATCAACCTTAACCTCAGCCTAACCTTAAAACATGTCTTCACCTTAAAATGTAGTAATTTACATGATGGGGACTTGATTTTTGTCCCCACAAGGAAGACAAGTTTCAATAATGTGACTGTGTAAACAGATTTAGGTCCCCACAACACAACTTGATTTTATATCTTAGTGAGGACATCTCATAGACATAATCCATTCCCCAATCCCTTATTCTAACTTGAATCATCACAACTAAGTGCCTAAACCCTTAACCTAACCTAAACCCAATTCTAAACCTAACCCTTAAACTATGTCTGAAGCCTGTCCCCACAAAGATAGGTTTTTTGGACACAGGTATACACACAGGTAGCTCTCCTTTAAAGGACTCGTACTGACCTCCATTCATTTAAACACCTTAAACAAAGCGTTATCTCTAACCTTAACCACAGCACAGTTAATACCTAACCTTAACTCCGAGGAAATTAGGTTTTACCTCATTAGGACCAGGTTTTGGTCTCTATAAGGACTATATTGGTCCTGACCAGGTCAGTGTTTATGCCTCACAATGTCCTGAAGAGGTAACAAATACAAGAACACACATACTGTACAGTACATTTGTTTTGCTCTGTTTAAATTCATTGGAAGCGGCACTTCATGAGATTAACTTTCCATCTCACAGTTCCATAAGGTCGCGCGTTATTTGTCCCAGTCATCAAATTCAATGACGGGAAATCATTTGCAATAATATTTTACGTTGTGTTACAGTTTTTATTGTGTCACCTCTGAACCGCAGGGGGAACCCTCCTGAGTTTAGATTGATTTTATGGACGGCGCCCAGTCCGTGTTGCTTTGATCAGCGCTCGGTGCACACATTCCTCCAATCATCTCATCCCCCCCCACAGTGTTTATTATCCACCACAGCTGGAACACCTCGAGCTGCTCAGGACTCACTCCACCAAGGTCACACTGAGAAAGAAACAGAGCCGCACCTCTGTTTGACTTTGACTCAGCTGAAGGAAAACGAATGTCCAGCTTCATGTCAACCCTCCTGAGTTTAGATTGATTTTATGGACGGCGCCCGGTCCGTGTTGCTTTGATCAGCGCTCGGTGCACACATTCCTCCAATCATCTCATCCCCCCCCCCCCCCTTTATTATCCACCACAGCTGGAACACCTCGAGCTGCTCAGGACTCACTCCACCAAGGTCACACTGAGAAAGAAACAGAGCCGCACCTCTGTTTGACTTTGACTCAGCTGAAGGAAAACGAATGTCCAGCTTCATGTCACCATGTCCAAGTGATGGGAGTCAGTGTCTTCACCTTCCCCCCCCCCCCCTTTAAACCCCTGTTAGATAACCGTGTGGGCAGCTGCTCCCCCGAGTGTCTGCTGTTCCGTTTCACGTGACCTTTGACCCCCGTGTGGACGAGAGCGGTGATAAGGCTCCAGAGGCAGTCTGTCTGCAAACACACGTGGCCTTGATGTTATTCACTGACCAGAAAGTGGAAGAAAGAAAACATTCATAGTTGAACAGCTGGAAAATGAGTGCAGGTCGTAGCGTCACACCAGAAATGTTGACTGGAAATTTGCATCTCTGCCAAACATGTAGCATTTTAATGAAATTAGCATCCAAACTTGGGTCCACTGCAAGTGTGGAGCGGAGACAAAACAGAAAAAATTCCGTAATTTGACTCGGAACTGATTAAAAACCTATAGAAACCAGGGGTTTAACATGTTATTTGACTAGTGGGAATGAGGTAAAAAAAACTAAAAGAATTAAGGAAATGTTAAGTTGATAATAAAATTAATTATGATTAAATAAAAAAAATATATATATCAAGCTCTGATCCAAGTTGGTGAAAGTAAGATTTCATAGTGAACCGCTGGAAGATGAATGCACGTCATCTCTGCCAAGAATGAAGCAGACAAAGATGAAATTAACATCTAAAGTTGGGTCTATGCCAGTGCAGATCAGACCCAAAAATGCAAAAAATGCCAGGAAAAAAAAAAAGAAAACTTTCTTTCTTTGTTTTGCAGCTTTCATCCACAAACTCCCCCAGTTCAGCACAGTCTCTCCTCTCAGCACAGTAAGATTCACAGGAAAGGAATTTTTTTATATTGAACAAGCTTAAACTTTTAATTAAAGCAACCATTTCAACTTGACACACAGATAAAAAAAAAAATCAGCAGAACAGAAAGAAACAAAGAATTGAACTCTTCAGGTGTCAGATATTCCACAATTATGGATAAAATGTCAATATTATGGATTTAATTTATGTTTTTTTTAAAAAATATTTTTTATAATACAATGAGACCTTTAGTTTATATTTTACGTAAAACTAATAAACACACAAAAAAGAAATGTTGACTTAATTCAAGTTTTATTTTTCATAGTGTTATAATAAGAGTTTTGTTTAAACTGTACATTAATATATAAAAAAGCAAACGTACAAGTGCATTCAATTATATATTTGTTGGATAGGTCACAGAAGGTCATATTTAGGGGTAAATATTATAATCTGATTAACTGTTGGGGTAGAACAAGATAAGCATGTTGTTTCTTCCTACTCATGTTTGAACAAGAAATATATATATATATATTTTTTTTTTTAGTCGAATTTTTTTTGGTTTGGTGTTTGCAACAGACACATACTGTACGTGTACATGTTCGTATGCAGTATTTGTGTATGTACGTACATAGAGTATATGAGTCTGTATCTATATACTGTACATCAGCAGATACATGTATGTAGGCCTCAAATAAAAGATATTCATCTATTTTTTGATAATGGTATCATCATTGCCATTTTTAAACGTGTATATACACTCAACAACCACTTTATTAGGTACAACTGAAACCATCAGGTGTGGTCTCCTGCTGCTCGAGCCCATCTGCTGTCGACGTATTGCAAGTTCTTGTACAAACTTTGATAGTAACGTGTGCTTATTCGTGTTACTGTTGACTTTCTGTCATTTGAAAACAATCAATCAAACCAAAGGGCATTGTCACCCTCAGAACTGACACTCAGTGGATATTTTCTCTGCTTTGTACCATTTTCTGTAAACACTGGTGATGGTTATGTGTGGAAATCCTGATGGATCAGCAATTTCTGAAATTCTCAAAATCATTTACATCAGGATTTCTCGAACCTGGTGCTAAGAATCCGCCGTTTCCCTCCAGAGTGCCTGATTCAAATAGATGGGTCGTTATCGGGCTTCTGCAGTGATGAGCTGACAAACGAAAACAGGTTTGCTTGAGCAGGGAAACATGGAAACCAGGATTTGAGAAAACCCCGAGTTACGTCACCTTTCTTGTCCATTCTGACGCTCAGTTTGAACTTCTGCAGGTTGTTTTAACCATGTCTACAGGCCTAAAAGCATTAAATTGCTGACATGCTGTTGGATGATCAGATATTTGTGTTAACAAGCAGCTGAAAAGGTGTACCTAATAAAGTGGCAGATGAGTCCGTGTACAGCACGTTGACAATTACTGTACATTGGAATCGTCATTATTTTACTCCCTAGTGTTGACATTGGCCTTAACAAGCCAAAGAAACAAAGACATTGATTAATTATATACAGTGAGTTAAATAGTTTTCCCCAAACGTTAGGCAGGCGGCATCAGGACAGAGTGTCATGACAACAACAACATCACCAAGAGCCAAAACTGAAAGCACCACAGCGATTAAAGTAGACCGAGCAGATACCACAGCGAGGCAACCAAACTGCAAACTAATCCTTTCACACACATTAAAAGCACCACCGTAGACATCCAATGTAAACTTTACTCAAAAAAAGATCAACTACAACGCCATATTTCCATGTACATGTCCAACAACTGGCAACATACCCCACATGCAGGACAATAACCCATCGCTATCATGTGCTGATGACATGTTGCTGTCATTTTTTTTCCATCCATGATGAGTTAAAATGACTTCAGGCCTGGATACACACACACACACACACACACACACACACACACATCTGTGAGTGATGTTTTCATGCTGCTGCTTGCCAGTTAGGCTGGTCGAGTCGATACAGAGATGTGTGAGTCATGTTGTCAGAGCTGAAGTGTCTGCACGCAGGAATGAAGGCCGTGCAGAGTAATTATCCAGCCAGACTGCACGTTTGGTGGAGGTAGAAACGTCCATCTGTGACAAATATATAAACATTCACCACTTCAGGGGAGAGAGAGTAGATGAGATGATGGGAAATGCAGAGTCAGAGGTGGGAGTGTGTGTGTGTGTGTGTGTGTGTGTGTGTGTGTGTGGGGGGGGGTCGTCCCCGTTCAAGTGTTCAACGCTAAAACAACCAGAATCTGGCAACATCTGGAGAATGCGCCATAAAATTGGACAATATGGCGGCTGGATAACAAGAAAAAAAAATGTGGATTTAATTAAGGGCTCGCACAAATGTTTCCACGGCTGCCAGTAATTTCAGGAAACAAAAACAGATTACACATTCTTACACAACATAAGATTGAGCGGCGACAGGACCACCGTGTACGTACACATAGATGTATGTTTTTTTTGGGATTGAAGACGCAATACTTAGAGGTTGCGTTCAATTTCGAGTGGCAAACGTGTTTCTTGTACCAGAGAATCATAATTCCACGGATTATAAAGCAACAGGATGGGATTTTTATTTATTTATTTATTTATTAATTGTGGAAGAAACTGATTGTCTGCTTCCCAACTAAACAGTTTAGTCCAAAAATATCTATGGACGCACTGTCTATGCAAACTGGTGGAGTCGCCCCCTGATGGCCCTTCAAGGGAACAAACGTTGTAGACACTACCTTGTTAGCTTCAATGCCAGGACTTGACGACTGTGTCCATTTTTATATACAGTCTAAGGTTATTTATACTCCTTTAAAAACACCATTTTGTGGTACTTTATGTTATATGGCCAGTCAAGGTGTCACCTTTTTCACACTGCTGCTTGTGTAACAGAGCAGGGAGGTCCATCAAACTTAGTGTGGGTCTCTTTTTATTACTATTTTTAAAATAACTTCAGCTTTGTACTTCAGGTAAACGCGACAGTAACCTAAAGATTCGCTCTGCTTCTGACCTCAACTGGTTCCAATAACACGGCTGAGCCGCGGGTCTCCACCTAAGAGAAACACTCCTTCAGGCTCCCCCCGGACAAAGACACTTGGACAAGGAAAAGACCGAATGTTCATGGCTTCTTGCTCAACTCGCTCCTTGTGGAGGTGAATTGATTTAACACAGCGCCGGTGAAATATTGCTCTTATCCTGACCACTCTTGACCCCCCCAAGTCCTTCCTCCTTAATCCGACCTCACCCTCAGGACAGCCACGGATTCCAGGAAAAGTTGCAGCAAAGTTCTGGCTCTCATAAATCACAGTTGGACTCCACAGTCGCTCCCTGCAGAGGAGCGAGGGCGACACATCATCCCCTTCCTTGTTTTCCCCTCAGCCCTTCCAGCTTCACACCCCAGCCCCCCCCCCACCTTCTGTCCTCTGTCTGCTTTAATGGTTGGAGGTTGCAAATGACAACTTCCTCACTCTGTTTTACCACCACCTGCTTCACCGCGAGTCATTCCCCGTGTGCTAAGATCTTTACGATCATGTCTGTCACACCACGTTGGCGTCAAAGTCATGCTGCCTCACTCAGCCTCCCTGCTTTGCTTTTTTCCTTTACCTGCTATAGAGTTTCTACATGTGGTCACGGCGTTGTTAGGTCTTTATTGCCCGTAATTCACAACAGTGGCAGTCAAGTCTGACTCGCTCTGATCTCCTCACAGTCAAAACAATTCTGTGCACAGTTAAGTCAAGCTACAAGCTAGTAAATAAAGCGTGTCTGCCTCCGCACCACTAGAGGGCGAAGGGCTCCATTTTTGCTCGTTGGTTTTAGGAAGCTGTTAGCGTCTTCTTCTTATCATCCAACAAATAGAAAAAAATATATATATATTCTGTAAGCTGACAGACCATAAAATTTAAATAATTAACTGGCCTGAATTTTACTGTGTTTTGTTTTAGAGTGCCCAGGCTCGTTCAAGTCCTAATGCAGTCGTAGTTTGACTCTCAACCACATTATCTGGATGTCTTTTTCAATGTGCAAAGTGTAAACCAGTGTGCTTTAATTTCTTTGTTACCATAAACATTTTGTTTATACTTTTTTAAGAACAATGCAGTGAACAATTTAGGTTATGCAAATGAATGGGATTTTTTTTCATTTGGGAGCAACAAATGTGCCAAAAAAACCAATGGGAGTGGTGATCAGCAATGCTTTGCTTCATGTGGGGGATATCATGAGGCCTTGAGGCAATAAATAAGATGAAATATACAAAAGTTCTGCTTTTGGGAGTGTGTAAAAGTGATGAGGAAAACACATGAGGAAGGAGGAAAAACCGCTAATGTAACACATGGAAGGGATGGTTGGTGAATATATGTCTATGGGAATGTTTTCCATTTGCCAAATGAACATAATATAGGCATACCCATTCATTTCCAATGGTGGTGGAGCACCAAAGGCGTTAAATTAAGTTAAACAAATGCTTAGTTTGGATGATATATTGTAAAAATCACTCAGATTAGACCAAACACTGGAGGAACGTTAAGAGAACACGATGGTGAAGCACACTGGAGGGATGTTTGGTTGGTTGGTGAGTGTTGCGTACCCATTCATTCATTTCCCATGGCAGTGGTGGTTAGCAACTTTATTTCTTCAGATGCTCAGTGTGGAGGATATCATGAGGTTTCGAGGCTTTAGAAACGTTGTAAAACTCAAAGGCCAAACATTGTAGGACAGCTTACAACAGCGAACAACAAAAACCTCTGAGCAAACACTCCTGCAGGTGATTGGATGGTTGGGTTGTGTTGCAAAAACGTACACGTGCAAAAACTGACGTGGAAAGAGCTGCAAAATCTATATGGGCAAATGTTCTATGGCACAGAAAATTTTTGAGTGGGGGGAAATATTTTTACAAGAGCATTGTTTTACAGTACGAGTGGAAAAGCTTTTTATTGATTGACCTGTGTTTAGACCTAAAAGGAGCGTGTGACTGCTGGGTGAGTGCTGCGGCCCAACCCATGTGAGCGATGGACCTGTCTCTGCATGTCCATTGATGTCAGGCTGATTAATACACAGGGTTAGGTTCATGTATAAGTGACGAATCCATCACGCGACTCGCTTTCTTGGACTAGAGTTCTGGCAGGAACTCTCGACGTGGCTCTCATGAGTAACACATAAACAGAGAACATCCGTAAACAGTTTAGAAGACCCGATTGGACTTTGTTTCAGAAGGGAATGCAAGGAAAAAAGGGACGGGGACATGAGGGGTGAGAGCCTGAAGCACTGCAGCTGATACTCTCTCCATGGTGACCCAGCTGGGAGGAGCAACATCAGACTGCCTCACTTCTCCGCTGGGACGTTCTGCCTCTACAAACAAACCGACCCCGGGCCTCTGGTCTAATGGGAACCAGACCTGCTCCAGGACCAAACAAATCCCCCCTCTCTCTCTCTTTCCATCCTCTTCTCTCTCCTCCTCCCCTCCTCTCTGAAGGACCAACGCTCTGCTGACACACACTCTGAAGGACGCACTTCAATTATCCCAAACAGACCTGAAAATATTCCCTGTTCCCTTTCCCCAGTGTTCCCACACAACAGCGGTTTCATGACGTCCCGTGTTCCTACATCAGCGCTGACCTTCTTGACCCCTGGACTGCCAGACTCCAGTGACCTGCCCTTATCTCCACAGACACACTTTCTCTTACTTTCACATGCTCTCTGTATCACTCCTCCTCCTTTTTCACTCTCTTTTTCCATGTAACTGTATCGCTGCTCAGACATGCAATGAAGTCCGGACATGTTCTTGACAGAATTGCCTGTAGGTGAGAACACAAATCACCGCAAAAGCAAAAGTCCTACTCAAATCTCTGGATAAAGTCAGAGTGAGTCTATGTTTAAACAACATTGCTGTAGTACAGGTACAACAAAATTGCAGAACAGCTGCTGTGAGTGTAGTGTGGATCAAGGATCTTGCATTAGTGAGAAACAGACTTGGAAGGTGAGGTCTGTTCGGGTCATTCCTCAGGAGCCAAGAGTGATATCTCTACTTTTGCTTCCTCTCACTTTTATTTGTATAGCGCCAAATCACAACATACATTATTTCAAGGCCAAAACCTTTACAATATTAAAGAAATATTTTTAAAAAAATCCAACAGTTCACACAATAAGCAAACACCAGGCATCAGTGAAGAGAAAGAACTCCCTTTTAACAGGAATAAATCTCTGACAGAACCAGACTCAAAGATGTGCCGTCATCTGCCTCGACGGGTTGGGGTGAAAGGAAAATGGGGGACAGAGAAGAGGTGGGGGGGGGGGGGAAAATGGGGAGAGAAAGAAAAAGGAGGGAGGTGAGGGAGAGACAGAAGAGAGAGACCAGGGGCAAATTTTAGAATCAGTTATGTCTGTTATGTTTATAGAACTACGGTGTCATTTATACAAGCAGCAGCAGAGATTGTT
This sequence comes from Brachirus orientalis, assembly GCA_016785285.1. Lineage (NCBI taxonomy): Eukaryota > Metazoa > Chordata > Actinopteri > Pleuronectiformes > Soleidae > Brachirus > Brachirus orientalis. Next base: position 2,632,699 of record JAFBJR010018220.1, read on the forward strand.
GATAAGAAATGATACTGATGAACTTTTAATCATAACATAATAATAATGACAGCAACACTACTGTTAGTGATATTAATAATAATAATAGCATTATCATTATCGAAATCTGGATCTGGATCCTGCAGCCTGCAAGATGAGGACAGAAAGAGAGGGGACAGGAAGGGAAGGCACAGACATGGGTGAGAAAGGTTAATGACATGTAATTAACTCACACTCATACGCTTTATCACACTGTAAGCTTTATCAAAAAGGAAGGTTTTAAGTTTAACTTTAAATACAGAGGGAAGTGACACTGAGAGCTGGTTCCACAGGAGAGGAGTCACTGGTAACTGAAGGCTCTGCCTCCCATTCTACTCTTATGGACTCTGGGAACCACAAGTAAATCTGCATTTTGGGACCAAAGTGATCTATTGGACTGATAAGCTGAAACTAGATCTTGAAGTCATGATCATTAAGTGCTTTGTACGTGAGGAGGATTTTAAAGAGGAAAATTGATGTTTTTTGGTGTGTCTCTGTGTCCTTCTTGTATCTAAACATCACTAAAGTGTCACAATAAACACTTTAGCCACTTCTGAGAAAGAAGGGCTTCTCTGTTTACCTGAGCTCGAGCAAGAGGTTGTGAAAAGTCCAGTTTTGTTACGTAACTAGCACATTTGCCGTGCAACGAACCCTCCCCCAACAGCTACTCCCGGTCATGGGCATGAACATTCAACCTGAAGAAGAAGAAGAAAAAGAAGAAGAAGAAGCACCGCGGAGCAGTCAGTCAGCTGGTAGCTGGCCAATCACAAGAGACTCAGTGTCCTGGGGGGCGGGCATTAGCTCAGAAACAGAGTGCCTGTTCAGAGGCTGGCAGAGAGCAGCAATAATCTGGCTTAATCTGAAGAGACTATGAGGTTTTTGACCATAAATATTATTTAATTTATCTAAGTAGACATCAGTAATCTGGATTTTTGGTTCAAAAAGACCATTCTGTGTGAGCTTTAAGTTGAATTCTAAACTGTACAGGGAGCCAGTGTAGAGAAGCCAACACTGGAGTGATGAGGTCTCCCTTACTAGTTCCTGTCAGAACTTGTGCTGCAGCATTTAGAATTAGAACTGGAGGGTTTTAACAGACTTATTGGAACATCCAGATAGTACTGAGTTACAATAATCTAATCTTGATGTAACAAAAGCATGAACTAGTTTTTCAGCATCCTTTAAGGATAAAATGTTTCTAATTTTCATAACGGTTTCATAATGCCATGGTGATGTCATTTAAAGTGACAATATGGTCAGAAGGTTTATTTCTAAGGTGTTTAGGGCGGAGTATAATAACCGCCGTTTTGTCTGAGTTTAAAAATGGGAGGTTACAGGTCATCCAAGAATTAATGTCTTTAAGACATTCCTGGAGTTTAACAGCCTGATTTATTTCTTTCCCGATAACAATCTGAACAAAGCACAAAGCCGTGAGCCTCTGTGTTCGTACACGCCGCCGTAAAGTAGGAAAGGCTCTGGATAGTTAACAGCAACCGTATATGAAAGTGTTGTGCCTCCTGCATGCACAACCTAACTGTTGTGAACTGTCATCTGACGCAAGCAAATCTCCGGCTACATTTGTCAAATTCCAGAAAAGGGCAAGAACAAATTTTCTTAAGCCTAATTAAGGCCAGATTGATATTCTCAGTGTGACATACATGTCATCGTTTGCATATGTCCGTGTTGGCATGACGACATTTGCAAGCCCCCCCATGATTTTGTGACAGTGTGGATGATACACGCCCGCTGCTCTAGTTTCTGTCCAAGAAGACAGGAACGATCAATCCCCCAAATTCCACCAACCTCGTTGTAAATTAATCTCAGATAATCTCTGTCCGTTAATGTTTGACCCAACAAAGACTCCACTTTGAGTTTGATTTTACCTTCTACCTACACATAAAGAAAGTCATCCTCACAATTATGTTCTCTAGATTAGATTGCAGTAACTCAGTCCTCTCTGTTATCAGTCAAAAATCACTCTTCTGTCTTTAGCTGGTCCAGAATGTAGTAGCTCGGCTTCTTACTGGTTTTTTTGCAGACGTTGTCACATCATGTCAGTCCTGGCTGCTCTTCAGTGTCGCCCCATATGTCTTAGAATTGATTTTAAGCTTGTATAGGTCGAGCCCTTGGCTGCATCTGACCCCATAAGAGCCTCTTTGCAGCCTTACATCCTCAGGCAGGGACATCCTGGCTGTTCCAACATCAACTGAGCCTTTAGACTTTGAAATATTCTGCCTTTAGAAATAAAGCTTGCAGAATCAATATCTCAAAATATGTTTTAAGAAGTGATTTAATACACAGTTTTTCACAGTTTCAGGGTATTTTTTTTTTAATTTAGAATATTTTCCCAAATTGGTGTTGTGGTACAACCTACAGGAGACTAATGAAGTGTGCATTTAAGGGACACTAAACTGTATAAAGTCGATGCTTTATTGGTGCTGCAATTTGTACACGGTCCCTTGGCTCTCGTCTCACAGCCAGTTGCTCATTAAGGCATATTTAGATAAAAGGTTCTAGAATTATTTATCCCAGAAGTTCAAGCAATAACAACTACCTCAATCTTTCCTGCCACATGCCATCACACTGTACATTAACAGCTCTGGTTAAAAACTCTGGTCATAACATACAGTCACGGTGCACTTTATATGTTTCTACACACTGTTCACTGCACCTTATATTTTATTCTGCACTACTATCAATACTGCTTATTTGTACATTTTAATAGTGCTCACTACCACTTATTTATACATTTTTATATTGTATTTTGTTTTTTGTATTGCTGTCTTATGTCTTGGTTGTTCTTTTTATCTCAGTGTGTCGTTATTGTCTCTGTGTGTAATGCTGCTGCTGCTGCACTGTAATTTCCCAGGTATCTATCTATCTATCTATCTATCTATCTATCTATCTATCTATCTATCTATCTATCTATCTATCAATATATGTTATTTACGTAGGGCCGTGTGACGTCGCCTCCTGGGCTTCCGTAGCTTCTTTTTCAATTAGATCGCTGCTGACTGACGAAATAATAGTCCCTCATCTGTGGTTCAAGACCGGGGGGGGGGGGGGGGGAACCCGGGGGGGGGGGGGGGGGACACCATGGTGAGCGGTTGGGTGCTGAGTGAGAGCAGCCCATCTGTGGATTTCGCTCTGACTGAATGTTCTCATTGTGAGGGTTCAGAGTTTATCAGTGAATGTCCTCCCAGTCTCACTGTTGTCTCTATCTGAATGTCCTGTTTCACTAAAGTATGAATATTGGCTCAGAATCCGAGCAGAGGGGGGGAGAAGGCTCTTAAAACATGCCGGGCCTCCGCACTGAAAGCACGTCCGATGCAGAGAAGGCTGATTGTGACAGTGGGCCTCACAGACATTTGGTACAGTTTAAACTGCATCATTTTATCACTGCATTCCTTCTCCCTAATGATAAGTCTGGGCTAAAACTACATGTGAAAGCTTCCTTTTTTACTCTCTCTCTCTTTTTATTGACACTGTAAAGGAATACGCATGAGTCCAACACAGCAATATTAGCCAGAAACACTCATCGTTTGTCCGTGCCAGGAACAGTGATGGCATCTTTGCTGCCAAGTGTCTGGAAGTACGGCAGATTTATTGAGGAGAATGAAGCGTGTCTGAAAAGTTGGAGCAAATTCGCAAACACTGCATTAGGCTGTTCAGCTCGGCCGCCCTCCCACACATCTGGGCACAAACCCGTCAATGTTCCCGCAGGCAAAGATCTGTGATGAGCTGAGTCGATGCCCAGCTCACACACACACACACACACACACCCTCTGTTTGATTTTTGCCCGGTCTTGTGAGCTCCTGTAGGGCTCCCTGTGTTTTTGTGCATGTGTGTGTGTGTGCGTATTTCTTTCTCGGCCAAGCCCAGACGTAAACCCTCTGGAACATTTCTGCAGAGTCAGCACAAGGCAAGACCTGCCGGTAACAAACGTGTTGCAACGTTTGGCTCCCTGAAAGAGTGTAGGAGTGGGAGGAGTGTGTGAAAGAAATGAGTCCGACTAAAGTGTGTTTACTGGTTATGCTGGTGATATTGATGATACAGACAGCATAATCTGTGTTGGCGGGATGCTTTTGTGTTCAATTCAACCCCGGGATGGATTGATCTTCTGTAAACACGTTGCCACTGTGCCATAGTTTCATGCGTGGAACAGAAATGGATCAATGGCGCGGCGTGAACAGACCCACATCCGGCACTTAGGTGGGGGCAAGCTGACGTTGTCTGTTTGTTTTTTTTTTTTTTTTGTTTTTTTACAATCTCATTAATACATCAAACATCTTGCAACATAACCACAAGAGAAACAACACATGATAAGGCCAAGAGGGTGTGTCCAGCTCGGCGCTGAATCAGTGTGGGTTTATATTCCCACTGATGTCATTCGTGGAGGCAACAGAACTTTGGCAGGAAGGCACTGACAAACAGTCAAGGTCGATGACCCACTTCAGGGGGGAAAAAAAGCCACCAATCACTCTTGACTGTCCCTGCTGTTGCAGATTAATGATTATTCCCTGATGTGGGACTATACAGACAAGGAGACAGAGGGTCTTTGTCCATTAATGGTTAAATATACACGTCTTTTGTCGTTTGTTAAAAGCTCCTTCCTCTTCCTCCACATTGTTCCAGTGCCACGTTGCAACCGTTTGGAAATGGGAAGTAGCGACACCTGGATAGAGCTTGCCGTCTACTAAGCTCGTTCTCCCTCCAGAGTAGCTCACGCCAACGCATATGATACAGCCACGTGACGACAAGGATGACGTGGCGCTGGCTGATAATGAGAAACCGGCGAGTGGGGGGGGGGGACTCCAAACCCCCATGGCCCCCCGCTCCTGAATCAAATAGGGAGAGATGTGTGGGATTACTCTCACAAGAGGAACTTGAACCCTCTGACTTCCTGCCCACTGATGAGGTCATTGGTCTCAGTGGAGTGTCTGTGAAATGCCTGCTCAATAACAGCCAGTGGACGTTAGGGAACGGCAGGAGAGAGGGCCGAAAGAGTGAGGAGAGGATGCAGAGGGGCGGATGGCAGGTTGTGTGGAGGAGGAGGAGGAGGAGGAGGAGGAGGACCATATTCTTGTATATCTTCCTCATTTGTGCAGTGTCCTGCTTTCCAACTAGATGAGAATGTGTTTCATACTCAACAGATGACACCATTTCTGAAACGCTGTGTCCATACTGACTAAGGCTTATTGTTATTTCCATTATCAGATTAGTCTTTTTTTCCTTTTTTTGTGGGTTGTTTCTGCAGCGTACACAGCTATTACTACCATCAGGCTGTACATGCAACTGCGCGTAGTATATACATGAGATCAGTTACATGTGTGTGAAGCCCTAGACTGATGTGGACCCTAGACATGTATGTGCAGGTGGGCTCACAGTAAGTATGATCCGGCCTTAGAAGAGGTGTAAATCTCTCTGACTTCACCCGATTTATTTATGCCAAAAGGTTATTACGGAATTACCGTTCAATTAAATCAAACATGCCCTGCTTACCCCGACTTTAATCTATGGGTTGAGATAATTACCCTAAGGGGCCTCATTTACGACGAGCAATGTAAGGTCTTTAACAAGGAGGCTGATTGTCTGTTGAACTTTAATAACCATCATGCTTTCACAATAAAGCGCTTGTGCACAAAAGAGAAGATATACATTTATATATATATACTGTATGTACTGTTTATCTGGTGCAGTGGTTGTAAGAAATGTGTAGCTCGCGGCGTCACATGCTCCCTCGTCGTCAGCTGGCCTGCTGCCCTCTTGCTCCTGCCTGATGTCGGAGCCTCTTGATTAAAGAGCAGGCTGCCTTTTGCTCCCAGTGAAGAAGATCAGGTTGCGCTGAGGTAACTTCTGGTCATTCTGAGCAGCAGGACCTGCTGTGAGGCAAGCAAGAGTGGGGTGGGGTGGGGTGTGGGGGGGAGCACATGGTGCATATGTGGCCCGAGGCTGCGGCAGCCCCATACTGTAGGTAGAGGTTAAGGGAAGGAAGGGAGGGGCAGGATGGCGATTGCACGTACAAAGCCATCTTGTTTCAGATGGAGTTGCTCTGTTGCCAAGGGTCCAGAGCGCTACATCCTGCCGCCCGAGTCAAAGACCCAGTCTTCAAACAAGTCACATGAACAAAGAGCCATACAGCAACACACACACACACACAGAAAGAGTGCACTGTAATCCACTATCTCCCTTCATCTGTAGTAATGTCGCCCTCACTCGGCTGCCAGTATTTCTCAACACGTCACACTTTCATACCTTACAGGCCGAATTCAGAAGAATCGGCAAAGGTTTAGTATAATTTCAGCTTTTTATCTAGTTCGGACGCTCTAAAACACAATTTTTGAACACAAAAAGGGTCCTAGAGAAAGAAAAAAAATATCAAGTAGCCATCTTTGCCACGCACCTTTGGGACAACGATGATGTCGTAGACGTAAACCTCTTCTTCTTTTCCATTCGATGTCATCTTCTTCTTATGTTTCTTAGTCGCCCTAGCTTGGTTCATTCTCTCTTTGTTTCTGAGATTGTAAACACTGTTCAAATAAAGCTTTATTTCATAGTAAAAGTTTGTATACAGCTGCATAGCTTGTCAGTTTTTAGTGTATTTCTGTGCATCACAGCGCCACATACAGGCCTGACATATGTACTGTAGCGTTTGGAGTTGTTTTGTGTGACGATGCCGTGTTTACAGAAATTCCCTCGTATCGAGATCGTAGAGGGGAAGTTTCTGTGCGGATAAAGCCGAACTCTTACACAACAATGTAATTAACTCATTCTCTATAAAACACATACACAGCTTGGTCAACACACACTCACACACTGACTCCCCCGTCACGTCTCCCTCGGTTTCACCCTCAGGCAGCAACATTTTAATGCCTTCCAGATGTTGACATGATGTACTCTACTCCAGCTCCACTAAACCTTGGAAGTCCATGCCCTTCTCGCATGGTGTTAATGGTGATCAGGAGGCCTCAGAGGGTGTGGGGGTGAAAGGGTGAGGGCGGAGGGGGGAGGGGCCGTGAGACCTTTCAAGCCCATACTGAGTCCTACAAAAAAGCAGCTCGGCATCCTTTCCCTTTCACAGGTTAATCACTGATCTGTCCTCTCTTTACATGAACCAGCGGGGTTTCCAGTGAAAAAAAGCCGCATGAGGGAGAACGGGTGTGGCGTCAGAAAACACATTTGACAAAGAAGGTGTGCTCGCAAACAGGACAACAAAGTCCTCGGCAGCTGTTCCCCATCCAGATGGGCAATGCTGGTAAATACTATTAGGTTTCATTTGTCTACATGCTTGGGTTGGGCCTTTGGGGATCTTGTGTCAACCGCTCTCAGAGGCTGTTCCACATCTGCTTATTGCAGTTCTGCCAGTCGATAGAGAAGTCAAACTAAAACGAAAGACTTTTAGAAGATATGTCTGGACTGCTTTGACATGGACTGCTGGGGGGGGGGGGGGGGGGGGGGGGGGGGGAGGGGTTTAAGAATGTTATATTTTAAAGTCAGTGGATGGTAGGAAAAATGCCACTTTGACCTGTGACTTAATAGGCCACTTGGAAAAAAGCCTAATCATGACGGCTGAAAGGGCGACAAAGACACACTTGATTCCCCAAAAGTATTTGTATACTGGAACAAAAACAGTGGTCAAATTCAATGCCTTTGTCGACTTTAGCTACATTTAGCGCCTGTAAACCATCCACAAATGTTTTGTGTCATTATGGCTTTTTATCCGCATGTAACCAGAGTTCTGTGAGTCTTAAAAATGCTACTTTTTTTGAAAAATGGGTTTCTGAATTTTTGGCATATTTCTGAATTTCCCAACGGGGATAAATAAAGTATCTATCTAGCTGTCTGTCTGTCTCTCTGTCTATCTACAGCACCACATAGCATTATGTAAAACAATGTTTAGAGTCATTTTGGGGCACATCATGTGCAGGTACAGTATATGGGGACATTGATGCTGTTTTTAAGACTGAAAAAGTAAAAGACTGTAGTGGGAAAGTTCTGTTTCTGTGTGGATAACAGTGTTAGTTTTGACAGCGAATTTGGATTTACCTTTAGTGATAGTCATCTGGGATCTTTAGATTTAATCGGTAGATTTAATCGACTAAAATCGAATGGGTTTGTTTGTATTATTTAAATGTTTCTCTATCATCCTTTCTATTAATAAGTTGCACAACAACAGCTGAGCTGATAAAATAGTGTTAGTGTGTGTGTTTTACCAAACCTTTGCATGGATTTGTGGACGACTTGCCTCCCAAAATGTCACTTTAGGTTTGTTGGGTTTTTTCTTTGAGTTTGGTTTACAAAGGGTTTTGTCTTCTGTAACATCGTACTTGAAGTTTGACCCTATGTCGTCTCTTGTCTTTCTGCCTGATGCCGTCATTTCTGCTACTTTCCTCGTGTGTTGTCTTCTGTGTTGACGTCCGGGTTGATCAAACTAACCTCCGTACCTCGCCCAGAGATGGGCTTTGGTTAGATCGCTTCTTATTGTTCTTCTCTTCTGACGGATTCTCTTCACGGTCCATACCCTAGTTTTTGTCATATCAACTTTAATTTTTGTTTCGTCAGTGAAAAGGGGGTCGATAACTAACATTTTTCGTCGTTTAGTTTGCATCCACAAAATTTACAGTGGCGGATAAGACCTTAACTTTGCATGGAAACCTAATCCCCAAACCAAAAATCTCTCAAGATCCAGCTAGTGTTACCATGTTTCCCCCCTTTCCCTCTTCATGGACCTCACAAAATGATCTTGTGTCACGGTCTGAGATTTATGTATCATACAATGTCCCGAGCTGTGCTCTGTTAATCCGTAAAAAGGCCACTCATTACAACCTTATCTGTTTCTCGGTGTCTACACTGAAGACAGCCACACTGCCGTGGGCTTTGTTTTTGAAAATGCAAATCTCCTCTTTAAGATCTGGTCAGTGGAGAAACAGCTGTTTACTTATTTGCTATGGAGTTCTGCGGTGGTGGTTTGACGATGAAATGCAGCCAGCAGTGTGTTGCTCTTGAAATCCTGCAGAAGGACATGGCCACCATAGCACTGGGCATTAAAGGCGAGACGATACAACAACAAAGACATGTAAGAGAGAGAGAGAGAGGGAGCAGGGAAAAGCTCCAGGCTGTGGAACTCTGTGAGAAAGTGTCCATCTGCAGCACATGCTGGAAATGGCCCAAAACAAACAAGTTAAAATTAAACCACAGAAAGACAGCCAATCTCTGTGTTTAAAGTGCGTACAAACAGAGGATTACCGTTCCATTACCATTTCAAAGGCCTGAGAAATTGTCAGTTTTGTGGTTTGTCCCACCACATTAGGACTGATAATCTCTGCAACAGCTCCACCGCTGGCCCCCGCTGCAGCTGTTTGCCACATAATGGTGGAATGTGGTACGTTCAAGTGCTCAGGAAAATGTCTTGCAGGTGCCTGTTTCGGGTTTTTACTTTCATCGTTCGCTTTTACACTATTAAAGCAGCAGTCATACATAGATTATGTATCAGGGACACAACACAACCACAGTGCATGAAACCAAAGCAAACCTTAAATGAAACTGTGACCCCAGGTTCAGAGAGTGTAATGTGTCACAAGCCTTAGCCTTTGAACCACATTTCCTGCCACATGTACTGTATGTCAGAAAGTTGACATTAGCAGTTTGTATTTCAGCAGAATCTGATGACGAGGGAAACTTTACCTTCTAGTTAAAGCTGCCGTTGGTGATGTCATCTTTTGTATTCAAATCTACTGTTACAGTAGATTTTTGTCAAATCTACTGTAACATTTAGTCTAACAATTAGTTAACCCACGTGCGTACTTCATCTCATATTCCATTTTAGCTTCAGTGGAAAAAAAAAAAAGAAGAGGCCTTGGGTTCAAATCCCAGATGAGCCCCCGCTTGTTATATCCAGGCCTCGAGGAAAATCCCTTCTCCCAAGAAACTTACCAGCAACACATTAAACAAACCATTTGAAAAGTTTATTAAACAGGCATGAGGTGTCTGCTGGCAGTCAGTCTGTCTGTCTGTGACTGGTTCAGTGAAAGTCCACTGCAGCTGGGTTGATCAGGCCTCTCACACTGGAACCAGTCAGCTCCCGGGATCGACACATGTCCTTCAGGAAAGGGGAAAGCACAATCCTGGAGTCGTAAATAGCCGCCAAGCGTTTTGGAGCCCTCGTCCTCTCTGGCGTGTGCATCCTCACTGTGGTGAGTATAAAAATAAAGTGCAAGCGATAAGAAAAGGACGGGAGATAAGAACAAAGGAATAATACGAGGGGCTGTTTTGTGGTGTGGGAGTTTTCTGTCTCCAGAAGATGGCAGTAATGCAACAGTGTGGATTCAGGAACCCCATACTCGCGCCCCCCCAATCAATTTTGTACGGCCCTTCTGATTATTTCAAGTTAAAATGAGTTATTTTTGTTTGTTTTCTTATTTGCAGAGTCATTTTACATCATACCTAATTGAAAAAAACCCAACAATTCATACATCCCATATCAAAGCAAACACTTTTATTTTGAAATTCTGTGAAATACTGAGACAAATATCATTACTGTGATTATTTTTTTCACTTCTCCAGCCCCTCCTGACCAGACTAGACACTAAAATGGCCCCCAGGCCCTATTAGTTTCTGCTGTAGAATTATAGCACTATTTAACACAAATTCAGACTGAAGAAAATTGAAGTGCATAACTTTAAACAAATGTCAGAATCCGAAATCCTTTAATGTCCCGCAGACGTGGAAATTTGTTTGTCACAGCAGTCTCAGGGTATCACAAAATCAAGAGCAATAGCGAAATAGACAATATAAAATAGACAGTGTAATTGAAAAGGAAAGAAAATAGAATCGAATTTACGCGTATACATATTTACATATTTACATGATATAGTGCAAGAATGGACAGTCATTTATATACAGATCTTAAATACGTATAAAAAAATATGGATGAGTGAGGCCAGAGTGTGGGTGACATTCACACGGTGAATCGTGAATCGTCGCCCCGCACATGTTGGGGTGTCAAGCCACCACGACGGGCGGTGCTTTCCTGTCAAGGGGTCGCAACGTTTGGACTTCTTCGATGTGATGATATGAATCGTGTTGGTAGTGTGGAATCCCAGAAAGCAGACTGTCCGGTCAAAAAGCTCACGGGTTACTGGAGTTTATTAATAAACAGAAAACAAAAACCAAGCCAATTAATCAACAAAAAACGCGGAGACTCGAGCTGGCTTGCCGGGCGGAGACCTCCGGGAGGTGGACTAGAAAAGAGAGGGAAAAAAGTCATGAGAGTACGCCGTGGGAAAAACAAAAAATCGACTACTAACTATGTTGGCGAGAGAACAACGTGTGTGCAGACTGCATGTTACCACGGTACTTGACTAGACGCGCTGACACCTGCCGTTGCCCACACCAGGGTATAAAAAGGACCTGGATAATCAAGGAAATGGGTTGCAGGTGCGTGAGAAGAGGTTCCACCGAGCAGAACAGTCAAGTCACCTAAGGGGGAAAGCACACTAACAGGAAGCAAACAGTGGTAACAAAATAAAAGACAGGAAGCACGGAAGCCGAACCCTGACATTCGACCCGATAAACGCGTGTACCAACTTTTATTTATGTGGTGGGAGTATGACTGACAACATAAAGAGGCGCCCACAAAGATGAATTCTACTGCTTAACAAAAAGGGTTTCATGAAATACACTCTTAATGACTCCGTCCGCCCCTGCTCTGCTGCTGTACACACACAAACGCTCCCTCACTCAGCTCTGATAGTGTTGCCAGTCGTAGTCTGTTTTCAGATGAAGGACACAGTGTTCAGATAACGGAGGCAGAATAATGACAACATCAACAACGGCAAGAGCAACAAGGTTTAAACCCAAGGTGTCAAACTCTCAAATGACCTGGGGGCCAATGAGCATCTAGTCTGGTCAAGAGGTCGGTCAACGTGACCCTGAAATGACAACATTAGATTCCATCATCATGTGGCAATGACTAAAATCATGATGATATTTTTGCAGAATTTCAAAGTAAAAGTGTATGATTGTATGATGCAGTGAAAAAAAAAACAAATCAGAACAGAATCAACAATTATGTAAATTTTAACTTAAATGATCACATTATATAAGCTTATATATGCAATTTTATTGATTATAATAATTGAATGTGTTATTATTGTGTCATTATTATTATAAAAAAGACAATTATATATATATATATATATATATATATATATATATATATATATATTATATGGTAAAAATATAAACATTGTCTGTATATAATTGTTATCTGTATAGAACTTTACTTGCTTTAACTGTTACCATTTGACATAAACATGACAAATCATCCTGATCTGTTGAGATGTCACTGAGATATCCACATCTGCACTTGTTTAAAGGGACTTTAAATTTAAAGTACCCATAAATCTGTAATCTTGGCCACATCCGGATGAAACCGTCTAATGGTGGAGGGTTTTTATCCTGCATAAAGATACCATTTTAAACGTTTTTATTATAGGAGATAGGGATTTTTGAAAAAAAAAAAAGAAAATTTATTGAGACGTTATCAGTGGGTTGATTCTTGCCAAAAATTTTATGGGCACACACTTGGGTGATCATCTACCCATCACAAAAAAATTCAGATAATTCAAAACCCACGCCAATGAAAACATAAGCCTCTTTGGTGGAGGTAAAAAAAAAAGAAAAAAAAAAAGTAGTTCAGTCAGGATTAATGATTGATCCAAATTAAATGTGAATAAGATAAATGCCATGTTTTGAAGCAGCTGACGTTGCCCTTGCTAATTGGCTTTTCCCACAGGCTTTGTTCTGGCCTCATCGTGAGTGTATGTGGTCGCTGTGGTTTCGCCGTAAACATATGATATCCAACTGTTTGCAGCAGCCCCCTCCTCCACCTTCGACCAAAAACCTCGGCTAGCCCCACAAATCTCTGCACAGCCTGAGGAGATCAAATTTGCCACATGGTTATTAGACTCTATAGAGTTGTGCTGTGGGATTTGACACCATGCTGCCATCTAATGGCGACTCACAGTAATCAGGTGCAGCATCAGTGTAAAAGAAGGATGAGTGCTACTTGACAGAATCCAGAACTCCTATGTTAAATGTGTGTATTTCAGAGTGAACTGCACTTTGATTTCCTCAGGATCACTTTGTTGTGAAGAACACATGGGGGAGCCAGAGATCACGTGACTGTCCTTCATGCAGTTTGTTAATATAAAGTATGGTCCAATCGTCTTAGGCCACCACAAGCTTTTGTTGTTTTAGCCCAATTTATTTCACTACCTAGATTTATTTATTTGTTTATTTGGTCATTTTATTCATATACAACCCAAAATACAGGAAATATATGCAGTAAAAATACTTTTAGGGAGACTGTCTTGAAGTTTTTGCTTAGGGATTGTTGTCAGGCTGAAAAAGTACTTTAGGAAGGAATAATATAAATGTATTTGTAACACTCTTGTCACTCCAATTCTTTGCATTGTCCTTTGACAGTGGCCTTTTTGTGATCAAAAGTTTGTTTCTTGTTGATGCAATTATGCATAAATTAAATTATGGTTGGAACAAGGGCCTTTATGCATGGAGTTTGCATGTTCTCCCCATGTGTGCGTGGGGTTTTTCCGGGGTTCCCCAGTTTCCTCCCACAGTCCAAAAACATGTAGAATTGGGGATTAAGCCAATTGGACACTGTGGATGAGTGGACGGTTGTTTGTCTCTATGTGTGGCCCTGCAATGGCAACCTTTCGCCTTATGTCAGCTGGGATTAGGCACCAGCGACTCCCATGTGGAGGATAAAGCAGTAAAAGACAAGTGAGAGTTATATTCAGGCTGACAATACGGGTTCCAAGCAGGTTTGTCTATGTTTCACATATTACTGAAACCATATGGGACCTGCACTTCGTACCCAGGTAGCCTGGAAAAGGTACTAAGTGGCCAAATGCAGGTAGGGCCATCATGGAGACCCATATTGCCAGACCAAATACTGTAAAACCCCTACTGGGCCCCACGTGATGCTGGCTGGGAGTATAACCATATGACTAATGCACCAAACAAAAAATGGAAAATAAATATTGGAAGAAATATTGGAACAGGGGAAAAACAAAATGTTGGCCTCATGCAGACAATAATATTGTATGGAAAATATGTACACATAATTGTAATTATTTAAAAAAAAACTCAGAACAATCCACTTAATCCAGGCTTTAATCAAACAGATTGACTAGATTTGGAACGTTGGACCAATTAAACTCCAAATGAATTATCTCAAGATTTGTGAGGATCCAACTGTTCACAGTGAGTTTTCTGGGTGTTTCCACTTATAGCCATTCATTTCTTGGCTGCAGTCAGACCAGAGGGGCTTTATGAGATTATAATTTTATGTGATCTTTGGCAGCGTTGGATTTGAAAGCTGTTTCAAGACGAAACAAAGAAATAAACCTGGCATAATGCATCTTTTTTTTTTTTCAAATACTTGACAATGTTTACTGTAGATGCTGTTTTTTTTTCCCAGTGAATTTCTTATTAATAACACATACATATTTCCTGTATTTATTGCCACCTTTCCTGGTTGCATTGCAGTAAAAAGATTAAAAGACTTTTGCAGATGCATTTGACCTTGAGTTTTGGGGGTGAATTCTCCTCACAGCATTGTGACCCAGATAATGAAGGTGTGTCTTTGCATTCGACTGGAAAAAATTTGCACTTTATTGCTCCCACACTGAATGATTTCATCTCACACGACCTCTTCGCGCTGTAAAACTTCCCTCTTAGGATTAAGCAAATACATCTGAAGCCAGTGCATCTTGCAAAATGATCACTCTTTTCTTGAGTTTCTTTTAATGACTGAAATAAACGCCTGTATGAAAAAAAGTTAATAAGTTAAGGTATGACGTTTTTGGCCTCCTACATCAGGCTTCCATTTCATATCAGATGGGTTTTCAAGATTCAACATCTCATTATTATTGTTTAAGTTTTCAACAGAATTCAGTTACAACAATATGTTGATGTCAAAAATATCTAATTAATAAATAGATTAATGCACTGTGGAGGATTACATGGCTTAAGAATGCAGATTTATTCTCTTTTCAAAACCAACTCAGCTGTGGTCATTTGTAAATACAAAACAAATAAACAAACAAACAAAGAAAATGAATAAAAGCATTTATTTTTGTGGGGGAATAAAAAAGCATTACAGCGCAAATTTGCACATAAATGGTAAAAAAAAAAAAAGAAACATTACAGAAAGAGAGGGATAAATTCTGCTGGACTTGTTTAAAGCATCGTCCTAAATAGGAAATTTTATTACAATAATATAAAATAATTAGAAAAACACAACAATATGTGACCAGCCAAAATAATTAATTGTAAGTCTTAAGGAACTGATTGAAAAAACATAAGAAGGACATTGTTTCCATGTTTTTCTCTTGAAAAATATTAAACAACAGATGTAACAAACACTAAACAAGTAGCCAAGTGAGACTGAAGGGAAGATTTACTCAGTAGGTTTCCCAATATACGAGCATGAGTGTGGAATTGATTTATTAAATGAATTATGTTTGCCTCCGCTCCAGTAGGGGGCGAAATGCCCTCTTTCGTCTTATTATCATCATCTTGTCAATATTACAACTCTTTCTACCGTCCGTTAACTTAAAACATCAAATTTTGTTAGTTGACAGAGCATAAAATCTGTCTCCTCCTCAGTCAAACAAATGTATTTATTTATTTATTTTTGCTTTAATAATTAGTTTAAAGGCCTTTTTCTACTATTCCCAAGTATTATGCTGCATTCCACTGAGTCCGCATCCCCGAAAGATCGAGGAAAAACAAAGGGAGCTAACATTTCTCAGGCTAGCAATATCCCGAGTTGGAGTTCTTCTAAAACTCAACACTGATCAATCTTTGCGACATCGCGCCAAAGCGGAACACTTCCAGCTAAAGTGAAAATTAGCACAATTAGCGCTACAAAGCCTGGCCGACGTGAAATTTGCATCAACTCACGTCTGTGCATCGACTTTGTATGTAAACTTGTCCAGTGTGAGCGCAGCTGTTTTCAGTCGTACTCCGGGCGTGCTCACTTCCTGTGTGCAACACTATAATGTCACCGGGCGACACAAGATCTAAACTGAGAAACGGAGAAAATGTGGAGCGGGTAGACCGAATTAGCTTTGCGTAAACTTATGTGACAATGGTGTGAATGTAAAATTGAATTTAAAACATGCACGAGAGTTTGGAGGTTTGAAAAAAATCAAAGGTTTTATGACGTTTACATCGGCGTTTGTGGCCAAACATGAAAACACTCAAGACTGGATGACCCAAATAATCAAATAATCGATCATCGTCATCATCATCGTCATCACCATCTGACATCAGATGTTTCTTCAGGGAGAATTCCAGCTGTTGCATCAGAGAGTTTAGTGTGTATCCAGTCATTTTGTATGGATTAGAATAAAGAAAATGGCTTTCCATTGGACCAGTGTTGCTCATGCAGCATAAATATTCCCACATGGCTACGATGTCACACATTCGTGTTCTTGGAACCTTCAGGCTTAATTATGTCTGTTTGTTTCAGCACTCTAGCACTCTTGCCTTTGCAGCAAGAGCTCCCGGGTTCACAACCCGGTTGGAACAAGGGGCCTTCTGCAAGGAGTTTGCATGTTCTCCCCGTGGTGCGTGGGTTCTCACCGGGTACTCCGGCTTCCTCCCACAGTCCAAAAACATGCAGATTTGGGGACTAGGTTAATTGGACACACTAAATTGCCCGTAGGCGCGAATGTGAGAGTGAATGGTTGTCTGTCTCTATGTGGCCCTGTGATGGACTGGCCACCTGTCCAGGGTGTGACCCTGCCTCTCGCCCTATGTCAGCTGGAGATAGGCACCAGCGCCCCCCGCGACCCCTAGTGGATAAAGCGGTAGAAAATGAGTGAGAGTGAGTGAGTGTTTCAGCACTCTTTCGTTCTGAATGGTCAGCAAATACCGGTCATGCTGAAAAAAGCTTTTTTAAAGCTTCTCTGGAATAATGAAAGTGGGAATATGAAGAGGGGAAAAAAAAAGATCTAATTTCTCTTACAAAGTGATTCATAACTTTTTCCTTATCAGAGTCTGGCAGTGACGTGTTACTGTAATTTCACTTCTCTCTCCAGTAAGGGATTGCAGTTTACAAAGCAGCAACCGTATTACAGTTACTAAGCAACACAGTGCTGAGTTACTGCTTCTTTTTCCTTTAGGTGTTTCCCAAACTTTATACATTCTACTTGGAGAAATATCTGTGTTTTTCTCCAAGCAAACAACATTTTTCCAGTTACCTCCATTTTCTGCATGTTATTTAAAATATAGGCACATACATTTTTTTTTTAAAGAAAGGTTGGGAAAATTCTGCTAATTTGTTTGGGGACCTCAAAAAAAATCTCCTGCGACCCACCTGTGTCCAACAAAAGGTTGTTGGACATCACTATTTGACTGTTTCTGCAAAAGTTATATTGTGATATAATGAGTAATGCAGTTTTTTTTCGTGTTTTACTTCAGATACAAGTGCAGAGCAGGGCTAATTCATCCGTATGGCACATTTCATGCAATCGTCCACAGAGCTTTTACATAAAACAAAACAATTTCAAAAGAGAACAGATAAAACCATTAAACATTAAAAGGCATTTAAATCACCATTAAAAGCTTTAACAAAATCTACATTGATTCCTACAATCTACATATAACAAAATGTTAAGCTCATGCTGCACGTATTCTGCTATCTCATTTAACTTTACTGTATATGTTCTATTTATCATTTTCCTATATTGATGTTCATATATTACCTTGATTTTTGACTATCTTATCTTATCTTATCTTATCTTATCTTATCTTATCTTATCTTATCTTGGTCCAAGTCTAAGGGGAATAAATGAAAAAAGCTCTAAGAGGTAAGACAGGGCAAATCTATTTGTATGACACATTACAATACAAATGGGTCATTTAATGTGCTTTACAGTAGTGGGGTATCATAAAAAAGCATTTTAAATTTTAAATTAAAGAGTAAAAGTATAGGTGTAACTTAATATCCATTTTTCAAATTTTTGTCCTCAGGGGTCCAAAGGATTTAGAAGCACACATAAAAAACAAATTGGAGTTAAAAAATGGAAAGTATAAATATGAAATAAATTATTTTAAAAAGAGCAGGTCTACAGTTTATATATATTATTATTGTTATATAAAACAGGTTACAGTTGGGGGCCACGTTTTCATTTTCTGGGAATATTTGGCAGATCCTGTAACTCATCCTTCCCCACGTAAAGTGGGAGTTTCTGGGCGAATTTAATTGTTTCTGGTCGACAGGCAGAGAAATAAGAAGCTTGGAAGGAGAGTTTGTTCTTGGAGACGATACAGCTCAACAGGACTAATCCTCCCGCTACACAACAATATGTCAAAACAATGCTGTTACTGTGAAAGGAGGCCTTCAGCCAGACAATAAGCACCGGGGCTTCATTTCCAACTGAAGAGAGCTGTTGCATGTAAAAGAGGACAGTGGGAAGTCAGCACTAAGTGGAAAGGAAAAGGTGCAGTGAATTAAAAAAGAAACCTACAATGGAAAGCAGAGATTAAAATCTACATACATTCACTCTCAATGCACAGGATGTAGCTTGTCTTTGTTAACGAGGAAAGGTGAAGATGGTTGAAGAAGAGAGGAAAGTCCAACAATAATACAGAGAAAGACACGGAAGACATCAGGGATTTTACTGAAAGACCACGGATGTGGTTTCCTGGAACCAGAACAGGAGGAATCAGGGAGAGACGGGCACAAATCCACGCCTCACACTCCATTTAAAACACTCTTCCTGTTCATAGTGGACTAAATGCCATTGTCCTGTGAAGTAAATCAGCTATTTCCTGTTTGTTATCTGCATCCGCTATGGAACGTTTTTAAGTATCCAAGTCCAAACAAGTATCACAGCTCTGTGTAAAATGATGGATTATCTCACGTGGTTGTGATGATGATGGTGATGATGATGCGACTCACATCCACTTTTCCAGGTTTGCATCAGCTTCTTCAGACTCGCAAAACAGCCTGCCTTTGCTTTGCATTGTAGTGTACAGTTTTCCAAATAAAGCTTTATTTTAAATCGTTTGTACACAGTGTCATCTTCTCCAATTTTGGTGTATTTCTGTGGCAGCATTATAGTGCCACATACAGGCCTGGCATATGTACTACAGCCATTTAAAGTAATTTTGGGGGGTTAAGTGCAAAGATCTCAAACTCAAATAACCTATGTGTTGGGTTTGGTCATGAGTGGGCCACCGGTCAAGTGAAAAAAAGTTCAACCTTTTGACAAAAATACTATGAAATAATATTATTTATGATGATGTTTCACAAAATTTTAAAATAAAATTGTTTTTTTTTTTGTTTGTTTTTTTGATATGGAACGATAAATAGTTCCGAATATAAATGTATTCATGATGCACATTAAAATATTAATAAAAAAGAAATACAGAAATGACACATTATATCTTGATATTAAGTGGTAGGCCACATGAAATTGATTGGGGGAATCCTTTTTATGAATAAAAACAAAAATGTCGGGTAGAGAAAGTTCTGTTCTGGTGCGGAAAAGGCCTCAGTAATTTTGTGTTATTTGTCTGTTTTCATTTAAAACCACAGACATTCAGCTCTGAACATACCTGCGACACAACCCTGACGTCATACTTAATGGAGACAATGGTTTAAAGGCTGGCTCCATTTTCGGCGCCAGCACAGTGTTGGACAAACACAGACCTTTGGAAACAATGACACAGTTCCCTGCTTTCACCTCCTGGCTGCGTCTTATCAGTCAGTAACACTTACTTTCAATTTCATTTCACCTCATTACCATTGTTGTTTCTGGTTAGTCGTACTTTCTGACATGAAGCAAACAATAATGTTGACATAGTGTTGGATTAGTGTGGATAGTAGGTGTATCCAGAGCAGAGGTGATAGAATTTTAAACAAAGACTGAAATGTCCTTTTTGGAAGTGCATAAGAGGACAAAACGACATATTTGAAATGTGAAAGCCTAACGCTGACCCTGACCGTGTCCCAGTCAAGCAGCCAGATGAGAGCATGTGATGGATCAAACTGTCGTACAGGTCACATCCATGGTGGAGGCAGGATGTCCCTCACGCTGAGCCAGAGGTTTTCCAGCACAGACAATATAGTCAGCAAAATGGAGTCAAACTGCCTTTATTTTTAAGGACAACATTGTTATCCATCACTTTGGTTTAGGTTGAAAAGTCTCCATAAAAAGTGAATGGACTGAAATTACATTTGGCACGGATGTCTGATGTGCTCAGAGGACTGGTGACCTTTTTAAAATTCTTAATTGTGGATGGAAATTTCTTAGACAGAGTGCGGTAAGTTATGACACGGACATTCAAGAAGAATTATTATCTTTCTCTGGACCGTAATCATCAGTGAAACCTTAAAAAACCAATGCCTTTCTGATCAGTGTCATTTATACTCTGTGTTCATGACCAAATTATCAAAACTGGGACAGTGAAACATTGTGATTTTGACCATTTAACCATATCTGCCTACATAATCTCACTGAGTCACTGGCATACAAGTGTTTTTGTAAGTGTGTTCATGTATAGATTGAATGAATAATACATATACAGTACATTTGCCGGCCACTGTATTACATTTATTACATTTAGTATGTACTAAATGAATACTTAGTGTGTGCATCAACATCGGATCGATGTACTGCTTTTTCTTTTCCAATCAACTTGATTATTAAATTATTAAATTAATTATTAAAATTACATTAAAATAAATAACCCAAGTCATCAGAACAGAGTGGCACCATAAAAATGTAATTTAGCTTTAATTTGTGCAACCAAAAATGTACAACAAAAAGGCACAATACAAAATAATACATTAACAATATAAAGTGCCAACAAAATAACAAATAAGATAAAAATAAGTGATATTGAAAAATGTCAACAAAATCAAATAAAATAAATATATAGCTCCTTAACCCTAACCCTAACCCAGCCCATGCAAATAGCAAATCATGCAGTGCAGCAAGCAGGTTGGCACCTGGGGTGGCCGATCAGATTTGTCTAGGCCACCCCTAGACACGCCCATGAAAACAGGTGCCACTCTTGCCTCTTTCTTAGGTGTCCTGTGTACCTAATAAAGTGACCAGTTAACAAAACTACCACAGCTTGAAGTACAAATAGAAGAGAATCTACTGTAATAGGTTCAGTTTATTCACACACACAAGGATAAAAATACAGGCATGTAGAAATTAATGGAGACATGTGAAACAGGACGCCCTGATAAACTGTGGAGCTCAACAACAGGGGCCCAGCAACCTCGGTCATGCGTGTTCTGTCAAACCTCAATGTCATACAAAGGTTTGGATAAGTGGGGGTGTAAAATATGAGAGCATTTCTGGGATCCTTTCAAAAGAGTTTTGTGGAAACAGTCAATATTTGAAATGCTTTATTCCCAAAGGCAGAAACACATCCGTGACATAAATTGTGCTCTGTTTTGGTAATCAAGGGAAACATGTGGTCTCTGGCAGAGGAATTTGTGATGTGGTATGTCGAGCGCTCACTCTGGGATGGGTTTGTGCAGTGGGAGGTCGTACATGGGAATATCAGAACACATGGATTCCTTTATGTGATACAAGTGGTTGTGCTGTGAAATTCACAAAAACACTTGTAGTTATCCCTCTTTCAAACAAGAGGATTATGCTAAACCTACACTGTTTTGCTTATCATGGGGTTTTGCCCGCAGCTACTTCAGAAAAGCCTCTCTCTCTCTCTCTCTCCACTTCTTATTTTACTTGTCATTTCTCTTTCACAAGATGAAGGGGAAAAAAAAGCAGAGACTGAAAGAATGTGGACACAGAGGCATCTCTGTTCGTCTCATGCACTCTCCATGATCGCATTACAGTAAATGGATAACACTTGCGTTGTTTCAGAGTGAATGTGCCTCATGTTATTTTGCAAATCTCCAGGTTGAACATTAAGCCGCCACACAGGATTCATCTGGACAAGCACAAGGTCACCTTATCAGTGTCCCGACACGTCATTAGTCCGGATGGTACAAAAGCAGAGCTCAGTGCTTTACATGGAACTACATGTTTTCCCTTTATCTTTTAGTTTCTCATATTGTGGCAGGTACGAGCCTGTAGATAACTGGAGTTGTTTTCCCTCACCATCACCCAGGGTTTCCCCAACAGTTTGGTATGATCCAATTCACAATGTAAATTATGAGTAGAGCAAATTTGACCAGAATATCAAGTATCTGACTTTTTTTTTTTTTTTAACTGCCATTTTAGTAACACCTAAAGTTATTTTGAATAGGAAAACCAGATATTTCTGAAAGAAATATGTTTGATGAATGAATCGCAACTTAATTTTCTACATGTTATTTAATAAATCTTAAAATAAAATAGGCTAGAAAATGTTTTAATATAAACACAAAATAATCTCCTGCAACCCTTTTCTCTGGCAATGACTGCACTAGACTGTATAGGGCTTATTGTATCCAATTGCACAGTTAATTCCTGGTTTGCAATGACCCTGCCCGACTAGTTCTGGTAAAGCCTGCCCCAGACTAGAGGATAATTGGCCAGATTTTGGTCCTTCCAAGTCGTGTGCCTTCGAATTTTAGCCTGATTTAAACAGATTATCTGGCCAATTTAGCCTGAAGCCTGGAGCAGAACCCCGCAATAACCAATGAGAGTCAGTTGACCCGGGAAACGGATGCTGTTTATTTTGCTTTAGAACCATTTTTGTTGCGTTTCTCAGCACAGAAATTCGCACACACGACAGCTATTAACTAACAACAGTGACAGTCCGGCTCCATGTCCACGTTTCCATTCTGAAGACATCAGATTTTCAGTGAAATCCCAAATCCCTTGAATTTCCTCCCTGAAATTGTTTGGTTAAACCACAAGTGTGTGCTCTGCGTCCAGTCTGTGCTTTCTAATAGGTTACAACGTTTGTTGTGTCTGTGGTCTCCCATGTTTTTAAAATCAGAATGCAGAAATGTTCAGATGACAGTTGGTGTCTGCAGAAGTTACCAGTAGTGTTTCGCGACAAATTTAGAATTTTACAGACGCTTGGTAACTTACAGGAAATAGTTGGACAATAAGCCCTATATGGTCTACTGCAGTCATTGCCAAAGACTGGTCCGAGATCCAGAAAAGGGTCGCAGGAGATTTATGATTTATGTAACGTTAATGTGTGAATAGATTACAATAGATCTGTTATCCACTGTATCACTGAGAAAGTATCTGTGGGTTTAATTCCTGGTTTGGCTTGATTACTTTAGCACCTAAAGTTGTGTTTTAATCGTTAAGTTCCTTGCAACTGTTCCCCAGCCACATATTTTCCACAACCATTTCCACTTGTGTTGGAAAGGATTTTTTTAGGATTAACTTTACCACCTGCGTCCCCGAGATCCTCTCAGTTATTTATTTGTCCAGAGAGCTCATTCACTCACATTCACATCCTCCCACTCTGTGTTCTGGTCTCCTGGCACGTTCTCAAAGAACATAAACAGCTAACTCTGTTTACTGAGAATGAACATTTTGGGGGTTTTCATGAGATTTTTTTTTTTTTTTTTTTTGGTTAATTTAACATTTTCCTTTATCACTACTCTTGTTTTTTTCTTATAGTGAGAGAGGGATTTCCATATACTGCTGCGTTGTTTGTCGTTTATAGCAGGAAATGATAGTTGAGTTATGAAATTAGCCGAGTTAGCACACACAACAACAATAACAACAACACACGGGAGCTATAGAGTGGCTGGTTGGCTAGCATTAGCGCACTAGCTCGCGTTAGCAATATTAGCATTAGCTTGCGTAAAATAAGCCAGCCCAGAAGCATAAGGACAAGGTATTAAAATACACACACACAAGTCACCTTATATCATCTGTCACAGGACAGGGAATTTACCACAAACTACTGGTGAGTAATCATATCAATATTTTTTTTCAGATTTGTTTTCATAAATCTCTTAAACAACTTCAACTTTTGATTTTGTTGACTTCAACTTAACACTTTAATGTAGTTTAATTGAATTGAATTGTGAATTTTTAATTAAAAAAAAACAAAAAAAAAAAACACTTAAAATTATTTATTTTCTGTATCATTATTATTACTATTTTCATTATACACTGTTGCTGCTACCATGCAGCACTATATCCTGCTGTTGTTATATTCAGTTGATTATTATTATATACTGTTATTATTAGTGACATCACCACCATACCATCAGTATTATACCACCATCTTGCCACTGCACCTTATCTGCTTATTTAACTTGTTTTCTAAATGCCCTTGTCCCACTCTGTATTTATATTTTATTTCTATTCTTATTCCTAGTTTACTCCACTTAAGTATTGTATTTCTATTGTATAATACTGGACTACTGTGACAACTTAATTTCCCTATCTATCTATCTATCTATCTATCTATCTATCTATCTATCTATCTATCTATCTATCTATCTATCTATCTATCTATCTATCTATCATAAAAAGTAGGGGGTGGGGCATTGGTTGTGATTAGAGTCTTGGATATGTCAAAGTTTAGCAACAAGACTGATTTGATTGCATTAGTAGTTTTTTATGTTGTACCAGATAATCCCTCTATCCTAACAGCTTCATGGCCAAAAATGCCTAATTAACTAACATTAAAACCACAATTTTATTTTAATCTCACTGCCTTTACAGTTTAAAATCATGCTTATGTCAACATTTCCTTCTGAAGAAAAGTGGTGATATATGACATTTTTTTCTGTATTCCACCACATTCAACTTCTGAATTTTCGATGAAAAAGGAACACGGCATACAGCATGGATACCCAACATGGGAATTAAAAAGGGTGAATTTAAATGGGTGTGATAACTGATAAGTTACCATGTGTTTATGTTTATAACTGGGGGTTTATATTCTTGATAGGGCAATGAACACAACACATGGGTTACTGAAGCTATCATTTCCCTAAACTATTAAATAAACCACTAAGATTGGATTACTTAAAAAGTTATCAGCAGTTACACTTCAGTTGGAACAAAGACCTTTCTCCATGGCGTTTACATGTCCCCCCCCCGTGTGTGTGTGTGGATTTTCTCCTGGTTCTCCAGTTTCCTACCACAGTCCAGAAACATGCAGATTTGGGGATTTTTGCAAATTGGACACTCTAAATTGACTGTGAGTGTGAGGTGTCAGCTGGGATTGGCTACACAACCCTCATGTGGAGATGTAGAAGATGAAACAGATCTGTAAAGATCAAATAAGAATTGCATTTGAAACCACCGCCATAGGCGGTTTGAATGAGTTTTCTAGCTGTCTAGTCTTCCAAAAAAATCTAACTAGATGTGGATACAATGTGGATATGCTTAAAAATCAAATTTGGGCTGCAGTCTAAACTTGGCCTTTATGATCAGGAAATGCTTCAGTGGTAGGAGATGCTGCTTTCTAAAATGCATCAACAGGAAGTATTGAATACCACTTCTGCTTGCCAGGATGTTGTTTAATTTTCTGTTGCTATGAAACACTGACCTCACTCACATTGTGTGAAAATATCTCAGAATGGAGAGCAGTGCATGTGATGCCTGTTTTTATTATTTTTTAGTTTTTAAAATAGGGAGTGTTTCTGCACCACGACTGGAATCTCAGTGCTGGTTTTCGTGACTCAAGCACCTCTGTTTTTGTTGCACACCCTCCCTACAGCCACATCATTCTTCTTCAGTAACCTTTGACCTCGATTAGATTACAGGCAACTTGTTTCCCTTTTTCTGTTTCTGCTCATCATCACAGCCAACTTCACCTCCAGAAATCTCAAATTCACCTCCCTAAAATGGCTTATCATACACTTTCCTACTCCCAATCCAGAGCAAATGTATCCCAGTTGTAAGGAATTAATGTTCCTGCATATCCTGGCATGTGCAAGCACTTGAAAGGTGAAACAAGCAGGATGTGACATCATGTGTGGGAAATCCAGGGTTTACTGACACAGGAATTTTCTTTGGAAATACAGTATGCCTGTGATTATTTACAATAAACCTTTCAAGGACTTCCATACATTACCAGTTAATGCATACCCTTAACTTAACCCTAACAATTCAAATGTTAGCCCTAAATTTAACCAGTTTCTCAGAAATTAGGTTATGCCTCATTAGGACCAGATTTTGGTCTGCATGAGGACTACTGGTCCTGACAAGGGCCACGATTATGCCAGAAAAGGTCCTAAGGAGGTAACAAATACAAGCACACACACAATTCTTGTGCAGCATTCTTAGTGAGGACATTTATAGATGTGACACCTTAACTGTCACAACTAAACGTGTAACACTAATCTTTAACTTTACCATAACCTAAACCTAAATCTAGCCTAATCTACTAATTTTTTTTGTTTTTTTACTTTTCCATTAGGTATAGTAAATAGTACCTGATGCTTTTTTCGGGACCCGCTCTGGCGAGGTTCCAAGTGCACTGAGCTGATAATAAAATTTGACGTCAGCAGACTGATGACAATGACAGTGTGGGTTCCAAACAGGTTTGTCCATGGTTGCCACAGTGGCCACTGGTGTTGGCCCACTTCAAGGCCACAGTATCCTTTCAACACTACGTGGGCACAAAGTGGGTACAGAGTGGGCAAATTATGTCGGTCCCATATGGTTTCAGCAACATGGACCCAACACGACAAGCCCATGTGGTGCAAACACGGGTGAGGCATGGACAAAGCCACTTTGGGACCCATATTGTTATCTTGAATATAACCCTTACAGGCCCCACATGGACATGCTGGCTAAGACACACAGACACTGTGTTAATATACCCGGCCATATCTAATTTCTGACTTGCTGTTGCATGAAAAATATCCACTTAACCAGGAGTGACTTTAAAAAATGTTGTCTAGTTTAGTTTGCTGTCTGAATTGTGCTTGGAGAGCTGTAAACACACACTCCCTGTCTGTGAATATGTGTGTTTGTGAGTGGGTGACAACTGCGCTGGTGACCTCATAGTGTGGGCATAATGAAGTCTCCCGCCGGGCATGAATACTCAACACTTTTGTACAGCTGTGAGGATGAGGGACTGAGAAAAAAAGAACTTGACACCATCCGTGTCATCACATCTGTTCATCAAATGCTTTGGGGGCCTTTTTTTGTACCATATGGTTTTAAACAAGTGCTTAAGCAAGACGTGTCTAATGAAGTGATGAGGGGGAAAAAAAAGTGTCCATGTACATTTGAGTCACATTTGCAACAAAATGTGCTTTAAGATAAAAATTTAAACACTAAAAATCACATTTCACACAAGGCAATGGCTGACTCATGTCAAATAAATTCCTGAAACACTACATATAAAAGGTATTTTATTAGTGTAGCAGCCTCATAGAGAATACAACTAGAGTTAGATAGAATGGACTAGAATAGAGAGTCTTTGTTGCATTTACAATTGAACTTACAATGGAACCATTTACATTGGAAATTCTGACTTCTAGCTAGAAGTGGAGAGCGCCAAAAGAAAAAGACACATATGATTGGACTCCAGTGTGATTGACAGATAGTATTGTCCTGTAGGAGCTCCGTTAAAGGTGACGCAATCACCAAAGGCGAATCTCAGAGCTTCACAACTGGACTTTGTTGTCTCCAGAAAATTGATACAGTGAAATCTCACGAGGGCTGTTAGGGAAAATATATTCCCCTATGATTTTGCAAATACTCTGTATTTTTGCAATATTGTGATAATGTCTTAATGTGGTATAACTGGCGATTCCCACTCCGACAGTCTATGAATTCATAGAGAAAACGGATGCACTCTGAGAACACAGTTACCTGTGTTTTACATACTGACACCTGACATTTTTACATTTTGATCCACTGGATCTGTATAGAAATTTACCTGCGTATAGCTATTACCATCTTACATGAACGTGACAGAATTCCTCTTGATCTCTTAAGATGTCACTGAAATATACACATCAGAACTTGTTAAATCAGACTGAACACAGTCGTTTTAAGTTGCTGCCAAATGCGAAATCTAGATCAAATGCAGAGGAACTTAGAGTGTCTGATTCTGCATACACACACCATATTCCATTCTAAAGTTTTAAAATATGTGTGTATTATTATTATTATTATTTTACAGTTTTGTGCATTATAAAAAATAGGGATGACTTCAAAATTGAATGGGAACAGAATTGGGGGTCACAAAAGATTCAGATTAACCTGTCAAAAACTGTAGACAGGAAGTTGCTACTATACAATTACACCCACACGAATGAAACAAATGTGGAGGTAACTAATGTCAATACCAATGTCAGGGTTCGGCTCCGCCACTTCCTGCCTTTTATTTTTGCTTGTGTTTCATTTCCTGCGGAGGCATGTCTGTTTCTTTTCTTGTAATTTCAGGAGACTTGACTGTTCAGCTGAGCGGAGTCCCCTCCTCCCCGCACCTGCAGCTTGTTTCCTGATTGGATCCTTGCCCTCTTAAACCCTGGGTTTTCCCGCTGCAGGTGTCAGCGCGTCTCGCTACTTGCGTGGTTTTTACCCGAAGTTAAGCTTGTGATCGTTCTCTGCACCACATGCTGTGCCAGTATTTTGTCCTTACGTTACGTTTTTTCCTTCCTGCAGTTTCCCCTGGGGATCCCCACTCAGCCCACCAGTCAGTCTCCTGTCTTCAGTTCCTGCGCCCCTGGGCTGAGTATTTTGTGTTCATTGCCTTTTTTTTTTATCTGTAATAAAAGACTTTTTGTTTTGAACGGACCTGGCTTCTGCCTCGATTGGATCTATACTCATCCTAACTCACAATCATCACAACCAAATTATAAAATCTAAATTAAAATTAAAAAAAAAAAACGAAACTATCAAGCACTATGTGGTTCAACATGATATAAACCAGAGGTGTCTAAACTTAACCTAAATCTAGTCTAAACCAGTCACATGATAATAAACAGATAATGATAATATGTTTAATGTTTAATGTATTTTTATTATTATTTACACAAGTGCATTCATACAATTTATACATATACAAAAATTAGAGCTGTAAAAAAAAAAAAAAAAACACTGTTGCTCACAGGATGTAGAAGAGCGTGTGACTCATGAATGTTGCCCACATTTGAACCTCAGTGTGGGGGAGAGAGAGAGAGACAGAGAGAGAGAGAGAGACAGAGAGAGAGAGAGAGAGAGAGAGAGAGCACTGGTTCCTGTGTTGATCTCACATTCTTCTCTGTCTCTCTCCTCCGTTTCTCCTCCGTTTGTCTTCTCCTCCTCCTCATGTACTTCACTGGTTTAATACGGTTTAGAATCGCAACCACAGGACAAAGAGGAGCCGTGCCGAGCCGAGCTTTGCTGGAATAAACGACAGGAGGGTCATTGTTGCCAACAAATGAGTAACAGTGCATTTGTTCGACTTTTCCTGGGGTTCTTTCTCGCTGTGACAGGTACGCGACGCTGAATCTGCTCAATTGTCTGTCTATACAGACTTTATAATGTGTATTTTATAATATACATACCAAATATCATTACAAACAATACTAATGATAAACATCAGGGCAAAGATACAGAACTTAGTTTTAACCAGAGGGATTCTTCTTCTTCTTCTTCTTCTTCTTCTTCTTCTTCTTCTTCTTCTTCTTCTTCTTCTTCTTCTTCTTCTTCTTCTTCTTCTTATTATTATTATTATTATTATTATTATTATTATTATTATTATTATTATTATACGGCCAGAAGTCAGGTCTTTTATGTATTCCTAAAAATGCATATGTTTTCTTTGCAGTTTCTTTTACATGAACAGGCTTGGTTTTGGTTTTCTTTTTGGTTTTTAGCCAAAATCCAATAACTGCACTAAATGCTGCTGCTGTGTGAGAGTGTGAATTGTGTGAGAACTTGAATGTGAAAAGTCTCTCTGTGTGTATTTAAGTTTAAAAGAGTTTTGAATATGTATATTAAATGTTGTATAGTTTATAAGTCAGGTCTTTTATGTATTCCTAAAAATGCATATGTTTGAAATAAACTTTTCTTTGCAGTTTCTTTTACATGAACAGGCTTGGTTTTGGTTTTGTTTTTGGTTTTTAGCCAAAATCCAATAACTGCACTAAATGCTGCTGCTGTGTGAGAGTGTGAATTGTGTGAGAACTTGAATGTGAAAAGTCTCTCTGTGTGTATTTAAGTTTAAAAGAGTTTTGAATATGTATATTAAATGTTGTATAGTTTATATTGTGAAAATAATACATATAATATGTATGTAATTTATACATTTTTATTGCATAAATTGTACATCAAGATCATTTTGTACAGTGAACATGCAATTAATATTTAATCAGCCTAAAACTATCAACTACATGTGTAATAAGCAGGTAAAAATGGGTATCCCTCTTAGATGACAGATTTAATTTAAAATAAAGGTTGATATGTGATATTCTCAGAGTGAAACTGTAAATAATATTTCTATTACCATTACTATTTTACTATGACTATTACATTTGTGTTATTTAACTGATGACTGTTATATTATTCCATGTTGAAAACGCAGCCTGATTTGCTGACTGATTTCTGAAATCAAGCAGAATTCTTAATTCTAAAACTATTTTTCAGGATGCAAAACACAAAAGTCCACAGTTATGAAATGTGAGCTTGCTCTGCCATGTTGTAGGTGTCCATGCCTCCTGTCCTGCTGAGTTGAGCCCCTCCAGAGTCGTGGTGAGATATGGGGACTCAGTGTCAGTGAACTGCAGCACATCAGAGACCCAGTTCCATGAGATTGGCTGGGAGTCTCCGGTCGGAGGCATCAATCCAAAGAAGGTCAAGCATCTGACCTGGACTGTGAAGAACCTCACATACTGGAACATCTCCCCTCTCTGCTTCTTAAACCCATCACCAGATTCAACATTTAAACAGTGCTTCAGGAATGCAGAAGTTGTCCTTTATAGTAAGTCTTCCTTACTCAGCACGGAGCAAAGTTACCATGGGTATTGTTAGGATTTTAATGATACAAACACTTAAAACAGTTCTGCCTATCGATACTGATACTTATTATAAGTCTGGCATCATCCACTGATCTGCGTCCAGACACGTTTTAGCTCCGTCATTCACGTCCATATTGAAAACACACCTAACTACACATATCTCATGATCATCATGTACATGCTGGTGTCAACAGGAAGTTGTTTGCGTAGTTTCCGGAAGTAATAATAATATGAAACGACACCGTAAGAACAAGGATTTCTGCGATACTCTGAATTACTTTTTTACTAGCCAGCAACACATTAATGTTTAACTTGTTGTTATTTGTTGATGTTGATTGTTTCGTAAACATACCAGCTTTTTTTTCCTGTTTCCTGTTGGAGCTTTTTGTTCATAGTTGAGTGTCGAGCCATGGCCAATGAGAACTCAGGAGGTAAATATGGGTGACTGCATTATCTTTTCTAAAGGTCTCCATTTCTGTCCGTCTAGACTACTGACCATAAAAAAGGGACATTCTCCAGTTTCCTCTGTGAAGTCAATTGCTAAACATAGGGAATAGCCACTAGGGGGCGACCCTGCTGGCTGTAAAAAGATACCACTATGAGTGGATCTATTTCTCCCTTTGGTTTTTGGTCTTCTTCAACAGCACAGGTTGTCAGTTTTGTCATCAATAAAGTTTGGAACTCATTACTGGATGCCAGTGTTTAAGTAGTCAATGTTGAATTAGCAACTTTTAGCTTTTGAATTGCCTTCAGGACTCTAGCCATGTTTTTATCAAAGTAACTTGATGTCATGTCAAGTTTTTTTGCATGATATCAGAGTTTAAAGGTCGCACCCTCCCATGCACATCAAGCATGATGTGAAGAAGAAAATAAATTTCAGGACAAGGGGAAAAAAGGGGGGGCTGCCTGCGACCAGAGCTGGACACACAGTGAAAACCATGAAAACCAAAAACATGTCTTGCAGTCATTTTATAGTTCCTTATTGCTTATTAAAAAGAACAGGGTTTTGGGAAACAAACACAATTAAGTGATCCGCCACCGTGTTAAAAGTTTGGCCTGAACGCCATCACTCGTTCTGATTGGTTAGCTGTGAATTTGCGTTGATTGGACACACGATCTAAAAATACTTCAAACACAACAATAATTTGCACCCAGAAAAACACATCTGGTGTGCAAAGGCCTTTACTGTTGAATTTCTATCCATGGACATGTTGCTACTTTGTTTGTGTGAGCATAATCCCTTGTAGAGCATTGTTATTAACTGGTGTTATTAACTGGTGATTAGCCACTGCTTACAGTGGCTAATCCGGGATGCGTTTGTGTCGATTCCGACTTCTGAACTAGAACACACTCAACTCAGAGTTGACGTCACTCCATGTTCTGACTTCCTATGTGAATGGAAAGTAGCATTAGCACCACTTCTCAATACCCATTCCTGTAGAGGAAAGAAATACAACCTGACCTTGTATTGGAACTTCTGTACTTTTTCTCCAGGATTCCCAGAAAACATCACCATATTCAGTTACTCACCTGATAGCATGGAAGAAGGCACAGAGTACAACTTCACATGTCTCGTTATGGATGTAGCACCGGTTAAAAATCTCACTGTCAGATGGTACAAAGGAGACAGACTGACTGCTGCGGAGACTCGTGACAGTCCACAAACGAGACCAGTGGACGTGAGGTTTGCCTACAAATTTAGATCAACTAGAGAAGACAACGGAGTCTCAGTCAGATGTGAGGCACATATGGATCTGGGGCCAGAAGGACCAAAACTTAAAGCAGTATCACAAGAGATAAATATCACGGTTTTCTGTAAGTATCTTACACTATACACTGGTTTGAGGTTGAATTAGATTTGTCTCTCAGTTGCTCATTATCTGATAAATAAAAGTAAAAAAAAACATGTGATTTTGTTTGTTTGTTTGTTTCTTCTGTAGCTAGACCACAACTCTTTTGCCGTTCCTTCTCCGTCCTGGAAGGGGAAACATTGGGTGCACACTGTTCTGTGGAAGGAAACCCAACCCCCACAGTCACATGGTTCAAAGATGGACACCTGAGAAACTTGAGTGTACCCTTAAGCAGGGAGGATGCAGGAGAGGTGTTGATCAAACTTGAGGGCTTTTCCACAGTGACCATAGAAGTCCAGATTATTGTGTTGTGTGAGTGTCACCTTCATTATTTATAGGAGCTTAACAGTGCTATCAAACTTCAATTCCAAAATAATTATTTCTGCTACTTGAATTGCCCCCTGGTGACAAATTCATGTTTTCTTGGACCCAGATTAAAATCAGCGTGTTAAGATTCTCTGTACAAAAGTAGTACAGCAAAATAAATTTGCCCAATACAAGTAAAAGCTCTGAAATGGTCAAATAAAGTCCCCATGATTTTTGTGCTTTTATCAAGCATACGTTGTGGTGAAATGTCACCTCTGTGCACATATACAACTTAATGATATGCAAAACAGCCATTTTTCAGCCACATTCCTGTGGATTTTAGAGGTTGCCATGCCCTTGAATTTATTTTGAGATCTCTGATGACTCATTTTGTATAGACTACGTTCCAATTAAGTAATATTGCGATATTTCATGTAGTAATATTATATCACTTTTGAGACACAAAGTATCAAAGAATCTTTTTTGACCTATACTTTTTTAACTGATGTTACAAATAAACATCAAACTTTTTGTGTATTGGTGCCTGCCATGTGAGTATATCGCAATACGATTTTGCAAATACTCAGTATTTTGCAATTTCGTGATAATATCATATCGTAGTTAACTTTAACATTATGAATTTATCGCTATACAATTGCCACACTATTACCATGTTGTTTCTCTACTGTGATGTAACATGTTACCAAATGTTTCTATAAATTTTGAGTTATATTTTTTCACATGCAGCATCTTCAAAAGTAACGTAGGACTTTAACATTTGAGTACTGAAATGACTTTGTTACCTTCCATCACTGCAGAGGTAATGTCTGTTTATGCCAGTGTGTCCAACTTTAAAATAATGTATGTGTTTGTTTTGCTTGCAGATGGACCAGAGTTGAATTGTCCAAGCTCTTACATTGCACTGGAGAACACTTACCACACCCTCAAGTGCACTGCTGTTGGGTTTCCTCCTCCGTTGACACAGTGGCTCAAAGATGGTGAAGAGGTGGAACTTCCAGAAATCCTGACAAGAAGGGACACAGGGCAGTACACGGTCATAGCTATGACCGATTTTTCAAATGTCAACGTCACAGTGGACATTATTGTCAAATGTAAGTTATATTCATGGGAATCTATTACTATTACATTTTGAGTTTGGTATATTACAGTTGTAAATTTTAATTAAAATGTCATTCGTAGACCCACCGTCACAGATACTCGAGCTCGAGGACTCTGAAGTAGAGATTGGCTCCGATGTGTGGCTAAAATGCTCTTCCACGGCAAACCCACGACCATATTACACCTGGATTTATTTCAAGGTGGACAATGTGATGGAGGAAAATGATGATGGGGTGTCCCTTCTGCACATCCACAATGCTACCGCAACCAACATGGGCAACTACACATGTGAGGCGCGGAATGAGAGAGGAGTTTTGCGTAAAACAGTCACAGTCACAGTAAAAGGTAAAGTCAAAATATTATTTATTTTAACACCTTATTGGAATTGGTTGAATGTTATTACACTATTATTTTCACATGTGCAGTGCCATGGATTGTGGTGTATAAAAGAAAAGAATAGCTATTAATAGCTGCCCAGAAATTAAATAAAAATTCAGATAAAATCTTGATTGCCCCCTGGTGGCTGGCTTTGGTAGTAGGTACCTGTGGTACTTTTTTCTGGCTGGCTGGCCGGCTCGAGCTGTTTTTGGACGGTGGGTTGAAACTGGAGAACCCACACCCACACGGGGCGAACATGCAAACTCCAGCAGGAGTGCTAATCACAACACCAACTGTGTGGTCCCCGAGCATAAAATTATATCACAATATTTAATCTTGATTAGATTATTAGGTTATTACACAGCGTCAGCACAGCATGGCTCGACTCTACTTGGTTTGGTATCCGGCACATTGTTTTCCGTTTCCGTAGTACCTCCTTGACATGGCAACCAAACTGCCGTGATGTTGTTTTATACGCAACACCAACACAAACTAGTGAAGAGCAAAGCACTTTTCAGCGTACTGAATCATTAGAATCAGGTCATTAAAAGGCTTTCATCAGCGCTGTTGCTAAATACACCAGACTCCTCTGTTAAATATTGAGATTTTTTTTTTAAATTTCCTTGTTAAATGTTGGACATTAATGCATGTTTTCAGAATTTTTAAATATGTATAAGTGATCTACAATTCGGCATGGTTCGATCAGTGGCTGAGACATAACTCACTTGGAATCTCTCCAGAGCAGGTTTTTTAAAAAAGTGCCAGGTGCCATCCATAGAGGAAAAGCAAAAGAAAACAAATAGAGTAGAGCCGTTCCAAGCCGTGCTGGACCTACAGTACTGTGCATAAGCCTTAGGCCACCATTAGATTTGTTGTTTTAGCAATGCTATAATGACCATACTGTACAATTATTTCTCAACCACTTTATTGGAACATATCCTGAAAATATGGAGAAACACATATGCAGTTTGAAAATAACATCTTTTTCAGACAAAAACAAACAAAAATGCTTCTATAATATTTAGTGTGACCTACATTTCCACTTGAACAATAACACAACCATGGCTCTTTAAAACCTGGAATGGAACCCTAATGTTATTGGTCAAACCTGTGTTTCTCCTACTATTTCATGCCAACAAATAGCTGCTGTGAAAAAGGTCTATTATACCTGGTTTACTCAAGACATGTTGGAGCATTACATACACATGTTGCACAAGTTCAACTCATGGACAGGTTGATCATATAGTAGAAGACTGACTTTTAGTCACGTCTTTTCAATCTAAACGCCAACGATCACAAAACTGACATAAAAACAACAAAGCTGGTGGTGGCCTAAGACTTATGCACAGTACTGTATGTATGTAGTGGAAAAGCACCATAAGTTTCAGACCTCTGCCTTAGATTTTACGCTTTATCCTAAAACTGTGTTGCACATACAAACATAAACCTACTTAATGTTACACTTATTTCTTTGGTGCTTTTCGGTGGAGGGTCTTCGTCTCCCCCCCACCCCCCTCCGTTTCTTTTCCCATGGGTGACGTAACGCCGGGGGGGGGGGGGGGGGGGGGGCCCCGCCCGGGGGGGGGGGGGGGGCGTGGCCAGAGCGGTCAGCCATAACAGAACTTTTAGCTTTGCCCTAAAAGTGAACTAGCGGCCGCTGAGGTGGAGCAGCAGCGCCGGGGTTTAACAGGGGGAAAACGGTCTCGGCAGCCGAAGAGGAACCAGAAAAACAAACCCGCTTTGTAAACGTTATTCCAATGAAGGAGTTAAAATGTGCTCGCGTGGCTGCCGTCATTTTGACGTTTAAGCTGCTTTCGCTATCGAGTAAGTTATATATATATATATATATGTGTGTGTGTGTGTGTTTTCTTTTCTGTAAAATGGCCCCATTAGATTAATATAGAGTGTTATTGTGGAGGCTGTGCGAACAGGAGCTTCACTGTGGTGTTTAAAATAACATGTGGAAAACTGGGAAGTCTGAACCTCGTGAGTCACAATCATATTATTTTTATTTTTCGACAAAATAAGGTCTGAATGGGAAGAAATAAGTAATTAAGTCAACACAAGTGGAAAATTATGCCTGCTTTTGGTAATCTATTGACTTTTGTGTGTAATAGTGCTGATTAATCAGATATACATTTGACCAATAACTGTTGTTGTTAGTGTTTTTTTTAATATCTAAAAGAAGTCCCCAGATTGTTTTTATTTAGCTGCTAAATCACTTGGAAAAAAATGCAATTCTAAACAATGCAGTTAGCAAATCATCGTTTAATTATTCTATTTATGTGTTTGTCATTTAAGCTCTCACTGTTGCATTACATTAGTTAATTTTTTTTTGTGATATCAATATTGAAAAGAACCTTGACGTGAAAAAACACAATATCAGAAATCAAAGCACACTAGATATTTCCGCCAAATGGTACAACACCACTCTACACAGCAAAGAAATCTGATAAAACTGAATACCTGTGGTTTGTTGGCAAAACAGGACATTCTACAGAATCGATATGTTGGAGTTTGGGAAATGACAGTTGTCATTTGTAGCTATTTCCTTACATTTATGGGCCAAACAAATTGATTAATTTCAAAAAGTATCATTAATTGCAGCCTTGAAATGTATATTTGTGGTAATTAGTTTGGTAGAATGTGACGCATTTTACAACACAAGGAATGTCTGGCAGAACAAGTGCAGTTTCCTTTGGGAGGGTTACATCCTTCCTGAGTTTTTCTCTTTCTTCCTGCCATTACCTCCACAGCCACAGCTTTTGTTCTGCGCTTACTAGGGCTTTCAACACTTTTTGACCACAGCACTGTTGTGTTGTTGTCATAATGGATATGTGTAGGGTCAAAACAGATTGGAGTATGGTTTTATCACTCTTCTCATTCTACAATCCACAGGTGCCAAGCTACAATGCCCCATTGAAATAACTCCAAATAGGATGGTAATACCGTACAAAGGAAAGAGCGAGACTGCAGTGTGCAAACCGACCCCAGACGGTGCCAAGAATGATGCACAAATCTTTTGGCAGGATGTGTGGGGCATCAGAAATGACAGTCAATGGCATGCTTACACCAATGAAAACTGGGATCCCAGACCCGCCTGTACAGCAAAATTTCGAGGATTACCATCTTGCGAAAAACATTTAAGCTTCACTCTCTACAGTATGTATTTATACCTTAATTTTTGTTCTTTCACTGTCATTGATGTTAAAGTGATAGTTTACGTTCTGCACTGGGAACCAGTTTGAGACTGGCTGCCAGTAAGGAAAAGGACAAACACATTTTTAAACTACTTAGAAAAGTCTCATTCCCGAAAATCTATACCTGCTCATGTCCATGGTATCTTAAGAATATGTTTCAGCCTTTTCTGATTGGAAACCTTGTTTGTCACCCACTCACTCTTTCCTGCCAATGTCCATAGAGAAAATAAGAATTTTAAACTCACAGGAACACAGGAGCTGCTTCATTTTTTTATAGGTTTGTGTTACCAAGATAAAACCAAATGATGGATTGATGGATAACAGAAATGTCACAAAATAACATATTTTAACGTAGTGAAAAATCATAGTAAAACGTAGTAAAATATCACATTTTCTTAATGGACTTTGGCACAGGAGAGTGTGCTATTCCGAAAGTGAAACAAACTATAATTTCTAGTCAGAAAAGGCTTTCTAACAGTAAGATGAGGCGGAAAAGATATGGTGGTTCTCAATACCGCTAGTGGTAAGCAAGCTTCCTCTGTGGGTACTTGGAGGAAAATCAGAAATGCTCTTCTACTGTATGAGAAAGTGTGTCCATACTTTTCACTTTGTAGTGTATATCGGAGTGAAGCTGACCGTAATCGTCTCATCTCTCACTCTAGCTTTATATAATTAGGCTATACCAGTATCTGAAGTAGGAGGATATTATCGTATTGGGATTAAATGTTGGTGATAATGGTGTTATTCTGAGGGCCTGAGGGAGGTGGTACTTGGTATATAAATTTTGAGAACCACTGCCTTAGAATAATGCTGGTGTAGTTTTTATGAGGTGAGCCTTTGGTTAAGTGGCATCTCTGTGTCGGACTGGTTCATGTGTCAATACCTCATACAACCATACTTTTAAAAACCCCAAACATACCCTTTAATCCTTTTTTTAATGACCTCCGTAGAAACTCCAGACAGCATCTCCATGCTTCTTGTCCATAACTCGAGCTCACTGGTTGAGGGCGAAGAGCTCCAGCTGCAGTGTGACGTAATCAGTGTTGCTCCTGCACAGAACCTCACTGTGCGCTGGTATCATGGAAACGACACTGTGGAACCTCTTAACAAAGGTAGGTTATGTTACATGTTCTGCCTTTCCTGAGACGTCGAGGAAGTCTTTCAGTGACGAGGCAGAGAATAGGCTGACGTGAAATAACCATTTACTGTAGGAGCCACTGTGATCATTATTCCTGATTAGGTTGATGGTATATGAGGAGTCAATAAATGCAGATGCATCAGGTTCACTGATCATGTTTTTACTGCTGTAGAAGGTGGTACCCCACAGTACGAGACGCGATACATGGTCCATGACACCAATAATATCACGATACAATGATTCTGTAATAGTCAACATTGCAAGACAATTATAATAGCGATACATCATGATATCTGTTGAACTGAAGACAACAAAACGTCTATTTATTCACAACATTGAGAACAAAGTGTGTAAAGTCTATGTATTGAGAGTGGAGCATCTCTTAACATAGCTTTCTCCACCATTATTCCACTGTAAACTCCCTCTTCTTCAGCCAGATAAGTTCCGCCCATTTCCCTCATTCATTTGAGCATTGGCCCCGCATTGGAGACATCAAGTATTGAGTGAAACTGGCAGGGACTGTTTACTTAAGAGCATCTTAATTTGTTAATTAAAATATTGATATTTGCCCTGGCATATCGCTGATCGTATTACATGAGGAAGGACAGCGATATATCACCAAAGTGATGTTTTGACCCACCTCTACAACATGTTCACAAAATACTTGCATTGCCATTTTGTCCAGTTTGTAGCAGAGGATCAATAAATGGGGAAATCAACCCAAATATTTAGTTTGCCTGGACATCCGGTCATTGAAGCGTGACTGATTAGTCACTACATTTAGCATTCATAAAAAGGAAGTGGGTTCAAAGTTAAATTATGCAACTGAGATGTCAACATTTATTGTATAAATTGATTTTTATAAGTTATTATGATGTTATACACAAATGCTTGCTCTTAAAGCAACCTTGAACTTACAAAAACACGTTCTCCTATCAACTGGACTCCATCTTTATAATAAATCACGTTTAATAATACTCACCAAGGTTTATGAATTTTCTTCACATGATCAACTCGCTGTCTTTCATTTGTGCTGCAGGTCCAGTGTTGCTGATGGGCTGTCTGCCTGAGAACGGCACAAACTGTGACATCGGCGAGGTCAGGTCTCCGGTCAATGTGTTGTCAAGCATCAGCATCATACTGGACAGAAAGCACAACAGAGCAGAGTTCAGATGTGAGGCTCTCCTGGACCTGGGACACGATGGACCGAAGCTCTCTCCAGAAGTGTCCACTCCTGTCAACATCACTGTCCATTGTGAGATCACACTTCCGTCACCATCTCCACTTAGAATCCTTACAAGAACAATTGACAGGACACTAGGCAAAAGACAACATCATTGACGGCAGGTTTAAAGTCTGCTGTGTAACATTTAGGAGGCTTAATTGGCACCAGTTGGCTGCGATAAGGGATCATTTTCATTATCTATTAATCTCTCAACTAATAGTTTGGTCTATAAAATATTAATTATAAAAATTTATATTTTAATAAGTAGTTTGAGTGTTTGTTTTAATGAATTAAAACAAGTTTTGTGATTTTTCAGCTTCTAAAATTTGATTATTTTTCTCGTATATCATTAACAATTGTGGACAAAAACAAGAAATGTGAGAACATCATCATTTTATGGACCAAACAACAAAATGATAAATTGAGAATATAATCAACAGATTAATTGATTATCAAAATAATTGTTAGTTGCAGCTCTAAAATGAAAGATGTTTACATGTGTTTTAGAAACAATAAATATGGTCAAACACAAATAATTAGGTTTAAAGTGATAGAAGTGTTAAGTGAGTTTTTTAAGTACAGTGTGTGTCGATTTCATGTAATTTTTAAATTTATTTATTTCATAATAAATTTCTATGATATCTATATTTGGTGTATTTCACAAATGTATTAAATATGACGATTATCAATCCAACGGCCTTTAAAACCAGGAAAAGTCATCACTGATATGATGGTATCCAAAATCAAAATACTGCCAGGTCCTTTTTATTGTACTAGCGCACTCTGCTGGATCCTAAATTTAGACCCTTTTAAGTACTACCTTGTACTTACAATGGTCTACAATATTAGTGCGTGAATTTCAAATAGCTAATATGGAATTAAAAAAATAAAAAAGTGACCTCCCTACTCCAGGGTCATTCTCTGAGGTGGACTTGTTTTGTCTCGGCCTTAACGGCGGCTCATTGACCTCACACTGTTTGTCTCGGTGTCTCAACAGATAAGCCCGTCATCAACACCACAAAGCTTCCACACAAAGTGCCAGTGATCACAGGTTATCACGAGGAGCTGGTGTGTGAAGCTGAGGGTCACCCTCCTCCAAAGATCCAGTGGCTCTACGGCTCAGACAAATGGCCCCGCGAGTCTGACGGCAGGCTCACCGTGACTGAAGCGGGCTTCTACAACTGCACCGCCACCAACGACGTCGACTCTGCCTTCCACGTGGTCGAAGTGATTCTAAAGGGTAACAGTCAAAAATGCACACATACCTCTTACGACGTTAAATAGCACATGAAAAGCCAATGAGGAGTAAGACAGTACTTGATTTGTCAGAGCGGTTTGACAAAGAGAAGGTGGCAACAAAAAGTAACAAATGTGTCCTCAGTTTGCAAGTCTGCCTGTTTTACCGTTAAATATAGTTGGGGTTAACATACAGTATGTTTATTGATCAGTAATTCCAGAATAACCTTTATGCCTTCAGCATAAATAAAATCAAGTTTATCTGAGGTTTTGTTCAAGCATGTATGAGTTTAGGACAATCTGCAAAGGTTTTGTATCATTTAGGCTTTTAATCCACATGGAACCAGAGTTTTTGGAGTCCTAAAATGCAATTCTTTGAACTTTGGGAAAATTATGGTGTCATAGGCCCACATCTCTTTTGCTCTTTCATTTGCTGTCACTATTGTCACCTTTGTTGTCGTCCTTTTTGTTTGTTTGGTCTACTCGCTTAATGTTAACTTTTATTTTCTTTCCTTTGTCCCCCCTCGTCTGGTTCGTTCTGTCTTTGTTTCTGTGATAGGATACGCTGTAGTATAAATTAGGGGATGCTAATTCTGATTTGGCTAATGACTTAAAGCAGTGGTTCTCAAACTTTTTATACCAAGCAGCGTCTGGGAAAGTATTGAGCTCTGGAAGTAACACTGTTATCGTCAACGTTAAAATACAGTGGTGTAAATAAGCCGAGCTTCGGACTTTTCAAAAGGAAACGATGACACATTTATGGAAAATTTTACAAAAATAAAAAAAGAAAATAAAAGATCATGAAGGGAAATTTCTGTTTCCGTGTGGATAAGACCTGAGAGAGAGAACTAGACTTGACATTGCAGAGAAACCTAAATAAAGAGTGATGAGTCTAAGGGCCTGTCCACATGGAAATGAAAGTAGGTGAATTTGTTTTTTTATCATTTTGGTTTTTGGTCCAAGCGAAATGGTTATTTTGGAAACCTGAAATGGTATTTTTTGAAAGCGGGTCCCACAGAGGGAAACATTTCAAATGCATTTTGCCATCCTTCTTTGGTGTTTGCAGATTATTTTACTTTGTTTCCAACTGCTGTCAGCTAAAGTTAG
The DNA here is from genome assembly GCA_016785285.1 of Brachirus orientalis. Taxonomy (NCBI): domain Eukaryota; kingdom Metazoa; phylum Chordata; class Actinopteri; order Pleuronectiformes; family Soleidae; genus Brachirus; species Brachirus orientalis. The sequence continues at coordinate 2,675,226 of JAFBJR010018220.1, forward strand.
CCTAAAAAAGACACTGAATATCACTAGAACACGTCTTGTCTTCATCAACTTCACACACAAGAGTTAAGAAAATAAACATTTTTCAAGATTAACAGTGAAACTGAATCGTAAAATAAGGGGACGCTTTTTCACAGATGCTGTTTTTACTTGAATGAACAGATGTGTGATTGTTCCACACACGGTCAGCTTCACTGCACTTTCACAGTGTTGTGTGTGTGTGTGGTCACAGTGTTTCTCTCGCTCTGTCTTTATAATCAGACAGCTTCCTCGGAAAGTTAATTTCTTTTTGTGGGTCTGTAAAGTTGCTAAACGTCTTGGACAACGTCACCAAGTTTTCAACACAGATGTTTGCTCTGTTTGTTTTATGATACCTTTTATTTTCTTTCTTTTATTACCCCTGGCTCGGGTCATTCTGTCTCTTTTGAGTCGTTTTGGGGGTTTTCCTGAAACGATACTGTGTTCACGGGAAAATTTTTTCAAAATGTCAACTTTTATGTTTTGTTCTGTTTCCATGTAGATAAGGCCTAAAAGAGAGTCAGACATTTAACGTGAGTCAATATGTGCTTGTACGAAGCACATGCGGCTATCAATGCTTATCTGAGAGTATTTATAAACTGGGGATGACACTCAACATTTAATTTTTTTTTGCATTCCTAGATAATTAGCAGCATCATTGTTGTGAAGATAAGATACACTGACCACACCCCAGTTGAGAAGTCGCTAAAAAGCATGTATGCAAACATGTCTTGGACTATCCATAGTTAGCCCTTGTTAGCAATACTCACGGTTCGCTTGAAATTTGTTAAAAAAAATTAAAAAAAAAAATTAAGGCTCCAAAAAAAAACCGCCCAAAATAGACATGGGTCATTTTTTGTGTACAAAAGAAGTTCAGTTGATATTTTGGTAAATGTCTCCCTTGTTTGAAACCACGCACACTGTCCACTCTCTCTGTCCGCCGTTGACATGAGATTCCATGCAAGTAATGTGAAGCAAGAGAGAGCAAATGACGTGATGCCTGGGGAATGAAAATTCCAAGATTTCTGTCTCACCAAAGAAAAGACAAAGACTGGCTTGACCAAGATCCCAAGGACAATCATGGGCGCCAAGGGCAAAGTGGCTCTTACAAGTTGCCCTCCCATCTTTAACTGTGTCAGCACATTCAGTCTTTGAATTTGAGGGAATTGTTCCTGGAAAGTCCTTGGAAAGCCCTTGAATTTGACGTCAACCAAGGTGTGGAAACCTGAATACTAATGGATAACAATGCTCCCCATGGTCTGTGGTTATAAATTGAACAGCTCTCTGTCTGTGACTGATTTTCTGTTAATCAAATAGGGCAAAAGTGCTGTTAACAGTAAAAGTAGCTGGCAGCCATTTTGGAAACCCACATCAGAGTTGGAGGTCCGAGTTCAGGGGGCGTTCATTATGATATCGGAAATCCCCAGTTCCGACTTCAAATGGAACACAATCATTTTTATCACTTTACAGGGCGATTATACAGTTGTAGTACTATTCGAATCTATTTGGTCAGACATGCCATTTTCCAGTACTTCATAGTCTGTCCTCAATGTGGGCGGGGTTGCCATGACGACGTTTTATACACGACACCAACAGTGATCAAACTAGTGGCGCTCAGTACTTCCTGACAAAGTCACTGAACTAAAATACGGCTGTCAGCAGTGCTGTCACTAAATACACCAGACTCCTCTGCTAAATATTGACATTTTAGAAATGTATAATTTAGTGCATGATTTCAGGATTTTTAAAACTTTTTAACTGATCTACAGTTTGGCATTGTTTGGTTGGATTCTTGTGTCGGACGTCGCACCCATGACTTTCTCAGTGATGACACTCTGACCAATCAGTGGCTGCCACACTGTCCACGTCACATGTTAGTATCGGCTCAGCTCGCTTTGAACCTGGCCAGAGCAGGTACCAAGAAAAGCACCAGGTACCAGGTACTATCACTGAAGAAAAAGCAAACAAAGTGAGCTGAGTCGAGCCGAGTAGTGCAGGAACCGTATCGTGGAAAAGAAAGCAAAACCTATGCAGCATGAGCTTTAGATTTACAGTGTGAAGCCGCATTTTTAAGGACAATCCTGGAAACAAATTGCATGTTAAAACAGAGAGCTTTTTTTTTTTTCCACATTAATGTTTGTTATTTGCTGTCATCACAGTGGACCACCTGCCGCTCATAGCCGGATTCGTGGCCATCTCAGTCATCGCCATCTCCGTCATCTTCCTCTTCATTTTCTCCATCTACTACAAGAACACCAGGATGCGGCGCTACAGCCTTAAGAACCCCAAACTCAGCACGCACAACGGTAACGTAGCCCACAACGGCTGGGACCTGCAGTTTCCTATGACAAAACTGTCTTAGCCGTCGACACCACAGGACGGACCGTTGTGAATGAGCCGCGCCTCTCCATCACGCCACCATCGGTCGTGTCAGAGTAACAGCAGGCTCTCGGCGGCCTGTCTGGAGATGCTGTTATCGTCACGTTTATTTTCATATCGTACTTTGACAGAATGGTTTAACTGTTACAAAAAGAAAAAAAAAGAAAAAAAAAAAGTAGCGTGGCTTTGAGACGTACATTTATGATTTTAACTACTGGATTCTACCTGTCTTCACTGGAAAGGGAGAAAAAAGAAAAAGGAGGAGTGTGGACTGGAAATATTTTCCTCTGATTGGTCAGAGACCCTGATTATGAATGTTTTTTTTTATATATATTCTTATTTATTTCTAGTCCTTCCCCCTTTTATATTTAATTAACCCCAGATTCATAAAGCTGTTTTCAGACATGAACTCTGTCCTTAAAGGTCCAGTGTGTAAAATGTTGGTGTTGGTTATTTTCATATGGCAGAAATTGTAAATTATTACACCTAATTGTCTATAATCACCTGATTTTTATACATTGTTGATTTTTATTCATACCCCAGAATGATCCTTTTGTAGTTTTATCAGTATTGAGCTCTAAGTGTAACACCATTATCACCAACGTTAAAACACGGTGGTGTAAATAGACCGAGCAAAGTCAGCTACAGACTTTTCACAGGAGGCAGATTTAATCCCAATAAGATAATCTGCTCTCTCATCATCCTCCTCTTCCTCACATTTACGTCAGACACTGGTATAGTGAAATTAGATGACGATGGAGCGAGAGATGAGGTGACTCCATTTTTCTATTATTTATTTATTTTGTTATTTGTTTAATTTTCTACGCACTCCAGTCAAATTTCTTCAGCTCCGCTCTGATCACATACCCTGGTTTATACGGTAGAACGGTATTTCTGATTTTCCTCCCATGTGCCACCAGTGGAAGCTTGAGTGCCACCGGTGGTACATGTACCACACTTTGAGAACCATGGCTCCTGCACACTGTGCCTTTTAAGGTTGAAGTTCACTCCTGATGAATGCAGCTGGAGAATGTGTGAGTCAGATGCAGCAACTTCTCCACAACACATTTTTCCTCTTGTATGGTAACATTGACTCACTCGGGGCTGAGAGATTTATTTTCTTAGCAGCACATTCAGTTGCAGTACAGTAACAATATGGTCATACTAGGGAAATTATTAGTAATTGGGAGCTAATATTTTGATAAAATCATCTTATTTATAATGCATTTTCCACCTCTGTAATAAATAGCGCTGTGACTGACAACAATTAATCTGTCAATCATTTTCTCAATCAATCACATAGTTGTTTGGTGCATAGAAAGTTAGAAAATGTGTTTTCCAAAAGTTCTCAAAAGTCTTGTTTTGTTTTAAATTATTTCTTTGTTTTTAGCAAAAAGCAAAGAAAAAAAAGCTGAAAACTAAAATTCCTTGTTTTAATCATTAAAAAAAAACACTCAAAGTGATGAATTGATGATCAAAATAGGTTTATAGTGAATTTAGTAGCAGTCGTTGTAGTAAAAATAATGGCTATAGTGTTATTAATATCCAGGCAATAACTTGGTAATGCAAATTACTACAGGCTAAAATCAATTTAAAATTTTCTCTTGAAAATGTTTGCAAATTAAAGCTGCAACTAACGATTATTTTCATAATTTATTGTATGAGTATTTGTTTGGCGGAAATGTTGACTGGAAATGTTGACTGGTGTTTCCCAAATCTGGAAATGATGATGTTCTCAAATGTCCTGTTTTGTATGTTTTAATTATTTATTTAAAAGCCAAATAATCGAGTATCGACATACACGATTATTAATATAGTAATCGATTAATCGAATACTCCTTGCAGCCCTATTGTGAACCAAACTAGTGATTACCATAGATTGAGATTAATTGATTGTTTATACAATAAATACAAAATACACTTGTAAATAGTAAAATAAAAATATTAAGGAAGATATAAACAGCAGTGCAGAATAGAATATAAGAATAAAATTGTACAAGCTGAAACAATTAGTCGATTATTAATGATTATTAAATTAATCATCAGCTATTTTGATAGCCGACTAATCCGTTTGAGAGTTTTTCCAGTAATTAAAACAAGCTTTTTTGACTTTTCAGCTTCTTAAATGTGAATATTTTCTGGTTTCTCGGCTCTGTGTGTGTGTGTGTGAAAGCAGCTTTATTCTGTTTCTGTATTCTGTGTTTTCTGCTGCTGTGGTTTTCACAGTCACATGAATGACAGGAAGTGCACTGCTCAACTCTTGACCCCCCCCCCCCCCCCCCTTCAGAAGGTGCGATACTCGGTGTGAAGTGCGAACATCAGCTTTTGCCGCTGTGTTGTGTGAGAATTGTTCACTGAGCCCTTTGTCCCCTCACTGCTCTCTCTTTTTGGAGCTTTCCTCTGTGTCTGTCCTGTCGCCATCTTCGTCGTCGTCGTCGTGCCAAACCGTGTCAGGCTCTCCGGCCTTTGAGGGAAACAAACTGTCTTGTTCCACAAGTGTCTGCTTTTGTCTGAAAGACTGTGGACATTATAGCCTATCAGAACTGTATATTCAGGATTTTTTTTTATTAATGTAAATGCAAAGCCTTTTATATTTATTGATGAAAAGAAGAAAAGAAAGATGGGAGAAACAAAACAAAACAAAAGAAGAGACGAGCTGGACGAGACGGTGGCGTTGAAGTCCCGACTGTGATGAAGGGGACGTGAAAACTTTGTAATTCATTTGTGAATACTGTTGTAAAATATTTGTGACTGGTTTTAAAAAAAAACAAACTGTATTTTACTATTAAAATGTGGCTTTTCAGACAAAATGCTTTGTTTTCAAGTGTGTTTATGCAGTCGTAAAAAAGAGTAGTGGCTGACTGTATGTGTGGCTAACATAAAAAAACCTGAGATTTAATCATCACAAAATCAATGGAACTGTATGTATCCATTATTTTACAGACTTTTATTTTACTTTTATTTATCAAGTCATTTTTTTTGTCCTAAACCTTGTAGTGCTTGACAAAAATCTGAAAAGAACCAAATTTGTACATTTGCCAGAATATTGTATAATGTTAAAGTAAACACAGAGCATTAAAAGTAAAATAGTTGGAATCACAATTGTCATATTGATCAAAAAGAATTGGGGTAACCATTTTGTGAAAAGATACGTGTTTTTTTTTTGCAAATAAACACAGCATATATCATTAAAATGTCAATATAATCTAGTGTACAGCAGGGGTCTCAACGGTTAAGTAGGTTGATATGAGCTTGAAATTATATCAAGATATTCCATTATGACATCATAATAACAATATTTGGAAGGATAGTTCACAGAATTTCAAAATAAAAGTGTGTGTTTTGATATGGAACAATAAAATCATATTTATCCTTTAGTTTAAAAAAAAAAAACATACACAAATTACTCATTATAACTCAATACTAAAGTGGCAGGACACATGTGGAGGACTAAACATTATACATGATGTTATCTTCATTTTGTGGGTCAAATACATTTTGCAGCTCCAGAATAAAAAGAGAGGAAGAAATGGCTCTTTTAATATTGTTTTTTTGTTGTTGTTGTTGCTGCCTTCAGGTTCTGTCAGGAAAAAAATTCAACTACATTAACCGTCGACAGAAATCGATTAATATTAGGCATTTGCATTGGAATTTATTTGATTTTATATTTACACACAGTTGGTCAAACTACATTAAAATCAACAAAAGACATAAAACACAAGCAAAAAACAAAACAAAAAGAGAAATAAGAGCATCACATTAAAAGTACAAAAAAGAAAAGCTATATGATTTAAAAGTAAAATAAACAACAGCACGTGAGTAATCAAAGGAAAATACAGTATGTGTGTCAGCAAGAATATACTATAATATAGAAGTAAATTGACAGCATTAAAATTACAGTGTGTTCAATATCTAAGCTGAGGCCAACCCGCAATACCACCAATGCCCACTAGTAGGCCGCGGCCCACACTTTTACAGTGTCTTTGGTGCTGCCTTCAGGTTCTGTCGGGAAAAAAAATGCAACAATTAACAAGAAAAGTCTTCAGCGGCAACATTTTGTGTGTTCGGAGCACGTGTGAACTGTAAGAGCGTACAAAGTGGTGTCCGACTGCAAAAGTGATGACTACTTACTTTTAGATGTAAAAAATCTAAAAAATTCCGATTGCCTGCTCCATCCATCCATCCATCCATCCATCCATCCATCCATCCATCCATCCATCCATCTTCTGCGGCAGAAGAAGATTGCCTGCTAAGCTAAGTTAAGCTAAAAAGATATCGAGCCGTCGGCAAGGCGCGTGTTGACGCGAATTGTTCCCTAAAAAAAGCCACCTTTGTTCACAGAATCATTAGGTTCAGGCGCCGTGTGCTCATAAGAAAAGTACTACGGGTTTTTTTTTTTTTACACAACAGGGATTTACGAGGCGCACGTGAACGTGCCACCCGAACTCGCCCCCCCCTCCCTCTCTCTTTCTTCGGGACTTCTCGGATTCGTGATTTTCCTCCAGGTGAAAAACGAAACTGCACGTAAACGAACGGCGCGAGCGACGCGGAACGGGGACGTCAGAGTTTCTCATTGATAACTTCATTTTAGTCCGAAGTTCTTCACACGGACGGACAAACAGACATGTGGCTTCTCGTATTTGGCAGCTTAATCGCAAGCGCAGGTAATTTTGCTTTGTCTTTTCTCCCCCCCCCTCGTACGTTTTCTGTAGTTTTCCCGACAAAACATTGGCACGAGCGTTTTAAATGAGTCCGTAAAGTGAAAGCGCGAGCGTCGACTCCGCGGGCGGCTCCACGCCCATTCTGCTCTGCCCACGATCATTCGTGCCTTTTACGTGGATTATTTTGGTTATCTGCAGGAGCTCTGCTAATCATTTACATGACCCGAATTCACCTACGTTCGCTCCAGCTCCCGCTTTTAATGGACTGGAGCGCAACAGTAGCAGCAAAACACTCTCACACACGAGTCAAAGTTTGTTTTTCCCTCCATAGTTTCTCCATTAAATGTCACATTAGACTGAACTGTTGCTGCCACTGCACACAGGAACTGGATTCTCGTGGACACATCACCCACTCATTTCAATGGTGTTCTGCTGCTGTAATATTTAAGGCTCTAACTAGCAATTATTTTCTAGATTTGTCCACTACCAGGAAATAATGATGTTCTCCACTGTCACATATCAGAAATGATTAAAATGTTCATGTTTTCTTGGTCACATTAAGCAAAGAATCCAGAAATAAATCTGAGAGCTTGTATAAATTATTTTTTATATTAATTATAATTTTTTGTTGCAGCCTTCAGATTCTGACTGGAAAAAATCGACTACAGAAACAACACAGTTGGTCAAACGACATTAAAATCAACGAAAGACATAAAACATAAGCAAAAATTAGATAAATAAGTTAACAGTGCGTACAAAGTACAAAAAGTTTGATATTGTTTTGTTGCTGCCTTCAGGATCTGTTGGGAAAAAAATGCATCTACAGAAACAACACAGTTGGTCAAACTCCATTAAAATCAACAAAATCAAGGCATAAAACACAAGCAAGGATAGATGAATAAATAGATGTATCTCATTGAAAGTGCAGAAAGGAAAAACCGTGGGACGCAAAAGGAAAATAAACAACAATATGTAAGTAATTTAGCAAAAATCTCACTATATTAAAACTATATATACAACTTTTTTTTGTGTAAATAAAGAAACAAATAGAACAAATTTGAAATTAAAGATGTGTCATGTTAAGATATATTGCTGAACGTAATGGATACTTTTTTTTTTTCCATAAAATAACATTTACTGATTTACCTATGGAGTAGCCTAATATGAGGCTAAATATCACGACTGTTTTTAAAGTTATACACACATCAGTTGGAGTACTCACAAAAGAACATGAATGTAGAAGAGCGTTGAATGTTATGCAGTAAATAATTTACTTTATGAATGATCTTTAATTTAAAATCAACATTGTAGTAACGCAATTTCGATCTGTCTCGCCCGATTTCCTCTGCTGTGTTCCAGTAGAACAGGACGGCACGTGTGTTTGTACTAACAGTTATTTTTACAAGACATATAATAGCCATGAGGTGCTGAGCGCCCTTATAATCCCACATTTCATTTATTTCTTTTACAGGTAAAGAAAATTGATGTATGTTACTAATAAGTGAGTTATTAGCCAAACAATAAAGACATAACACATTATCTCACGGGCCGATAATAATTGTGCGGCGGGCCGCGTGTGGCCCCCCGGGCCTTGAGTTTGACACACGTGGTTTAGACCTTTTAACACCATTGAAGCTGTTTACAACTTATTTGTGCCATTTCAAGCTATGGGGTGAATAATATTGTGCATCCCTAGTATTTGTATCAGTATCGGACGCGACAAAAAGCGCTATCGGACCATCCCGAGTAAATACACGCCTTACGTACTGATCCTCGTCATGTGGTTCTGTCTGCAGAAACGGCTCTGGGTGCCAGCTGTCAACTCGACCTGAGCCCTCCTCAAGTCGTCGTGGCATACGGAGACTCGATCTCGGCCAACTGCAGCTCGCCATCCAGCCAGACGTCGGGAATGGGCTGGGAGTCTCCAATAGGTGGCGTAAGTTATAAGGAAGGGGTTTCCTTCCTCACGTTAAAAGTCGACAAAGTGAATCTCTGGACATTCAACGCCATGTGCTACAACAGTCGCTTCAATGACACTCAGTGTGTTCAGCAGCTGCCAGTCACTGTCTACAGTAAGTACATGGATTCATCTGGCGCTGCTAAGTCAAAGTATTAGTTTGGGATTTTTGAAGTGAGGTTGCATGAGGTTCAGAGTGTGGCCCGATCCGACAAGCGTCCTGTATATTTGTGTCCGAGCCCAACAAACGTGAAACAGTCAGAGTATGCCTTAAAGAGGACATTCAGTGGAAAATCACATGATGTTTTTTGGTGTGTCCTTCCCGTATCTAAACATCACTAAAGTGTCACAATAAACACTTCAGCCACTTCTGACAAAGAAGAGCTTCTCTGTTTACCTGAGCTCGAGCAAGAGGTTTTGAAAAGTCCAGTTTTGTTACGTAACTAGCACATTTGCCCGTGCAACGAACCCTCCCCCAACAGCTACTCCTGGTCATGGACGTGAACATTCAACCTGAAGAAGAAGAAGAAGAAGAAGCAACGCGGAGCAGTCAGTCAGCTGGTAGCTGGCCAATCACAAGAGACTCAGTGTTCTGGGGGGCGGGCATTAGCTCAGAAACAGAGCGCCTGTTCAGAGGCTGGCAGAGAGCAGCAATAATCTGTCTTAATCTGAAGAGACTATGAGGTTTTTGACCATAAATATTATTTAATTTATCTAAATAGACATCAGTAATCTGGATTTTTGGTTCAAAAAGACCACTCTATGTGAGCTTTAAATTACTGTCTCACACAAGTGCTTGTTAGCCTTTATTTCATGCTTACGGCAAGATGTTGCATCCATGTGAGATATAGTGACATCTGGTGTAGAAATTGAAGTTTACAAGATATTTCCCAGATTAACAGTCTTTGCTTTGTTTCAGACAAGTACATAATAATTCCCCAAGTCCATGAAAGTGGTAGCAGGAACATCTGCATGTCGAATGTCCAGCAGCACAGTGACATGTCGCGTTCTTGAAGGGTTGTTCCATTTTCGTTTTACTGAAAACAAAAAGAAAATTAGTGTATAGGGGAAGTTGTGTTTCTGTAGGTGGTAGAAATGAGAAATGGGATTGGGCCTCATATAAACTTACCTCAAAAATCCCAAACTATTCCTTAAAACACTTGTGACCATTGAACACTGTGTTTCGTTTGGTTTTCCAGAAATGCCAGACAGTGTGTTCATGTCTACGACGGATTCACTGGACACACTGGTGGAGGGTGCAACCTACCGCTTGCAGTGCGACGTTACAAATGTTGCACCGGCACAAAGCCTCACTGTTATCTGGCGCAAAGCAAATAAGATGATCCCTGAGACATTTGTGGAGCCCAGTCTGTCTCCGGTCAACAAATCATCCACCTACTTCATGAAGGTCCACAGGGACGACAACAGAGCTCAGGTCTGGTGCGAAGCAAAGCTGAACGTGCTGCCGACAGGAGCCGATCTTCCCACGATGAGGTCGAGAACTCACGTCATGACCGTACTGTGTGAGTTCTGAGCGCCAGATTCATGTAACCGTCCCAGTTTGGGTTTCCACGGAAACGCACTGCTGCCAAATCTATCGCCATATCAACATGTGCGATGTACGTATCACAAAGGACTGCTTGAACTGGCCTTCAAAATAAGAGTCACTGGCTTCAACGACAAGAACTTCCCATATCAACCTTTTGCACTTGGCAATAAAAAATAGCTTAAAATTAAACTCTTCTATTTTAATCTAGTTTATTTTCATCGGTTTTATAAATAAACGTTGTTACCGTAGATTCCGCACCATAGAGCGCACCTGACTATAAGCCGCAGGTGGCCACGCTGAAACATGAGATCTTTATGGTGCACAGAAAAATTCTTTTAAATGTTTAATTACTAAACACGGCAGTAGCACAGCTGTAATACGGCAGTAAAATGAGATAACCATGACGGCTTTTTTACGAACCGTTTCCTTCTTGCACAGCCAAATCGATCGCCTTCAACTTAAAAGCTGCACCATAAGCATTTCTTCGTGTGTTATCCATGACGAGGGTGTGTACATGAAGCGCAAAAAGACTGTTCAAAACATTACATTACAGTATCTCTTTAACCTGTCTGTCTTGCTCTTGTGCTGCTTGAGCGCCCTCTGGTGGCCGCTCGGCCGTAAATATCCATTCAGTTTCAGAAAACTTTATTTATCCCGGTGGGGCGATTGAGGAAATCATAAAAATCCGTAAATAAGCCGCATCACTCTATAAGCCACAGGGGTCAAAGCGTGGGAAAAAAGTAGCGGCTTATAGAGCGGAATTTACGATAAATGTATAATTCATTAGGGCTGCAACAATTATTTGATTAATCAATAATCCTTTGTTTGGTTTTTAATAATTAAAACAGGCTTTCTGATTTTTCAGCTTATTAAATGTGAGCATGTACAGGTTTTATTGCTCCATATAGGTAATAAATCATTAAAACTGAAACATTTTGGTTTGTCGACCAAACAAGAACGTCATCATTTCGAAGTTCGGGAAACACTAAGCATTATTTGTCAACATTTTCTGACATTTTATGGACCAAACAGCTTTACTAGCATCTCTTAATTTACTGCGAGTGATATCGTCATCGCAATATTCAGCAACGATATCACATGATTTCCTCATATCATGCAGCCCTAATCACTTTCACATTAACATGTTAATTTTCACAGTATAATGAGATATTTTATGTTGTTATGATGCGCGTCCTGCTTCATTTTTATTTTTCTGACATGGCAGCAGTATGTTTTCTGTATTCCTTTGTGTATGTATTTTAATTTGGTGTACGATGTGTCCGCCTCCTCAGACCCGCCCACTTTCAACAGGCCTGAGAATGAGACGCTGGTGATTCCAACTCAGAGAAAAGTTATCGATTTAAACTGCATGGCGTCAGGAAACCCGACTCCCGTCTACCGCTGGAGTTTCCCGCAACCTGTAGAGCAAATGGACCAGTTCAAAAATGACGAGAAACTCACCTTGGACAGGTTCCTCCAGTTTCCAGGGACGTACGCTTGCACTTCGTCCAACAGCCAGGGAACCAAGACCAAATATTTCACCCTCATCGATCCCCCAAGTAAGATAATGTCACTAAATTATACCATGTTTTTTACAATACTGTTACTTTTATTGCATGTATATAAACAAAATCCTTCCTTTTATACTGTTGTTCTCCATCAGGTGGTAACGCAGGAACCACGGCCGGGATTATATTAGCTGTTTTCTTTGTTTTCGTTTTCATTTTGGCATGTGTGGTTTATCGTAAACAGAGAAACGCTTCAGTTGCAAGAACTTAACGTCAGAAGCGACAGTATGAGCCAAGAGAGAGAGAGAATGTAATAAAAACCAAAACTCCCTCTCCCACAGGGAATCGGTCGACATTTGCAGCCATAGTTGGAGTTTTTGTGTTCCTGGCAGTCGTCCTCCTCATTGCTGGTCTATTTACTGTGACACCTGACGGCACATTTTCACTCAGCAAAGGCAGCTACCTCAGAGGACAACGTGCCCCATCAGGACCTGTATGAGACTGACTTTTTAAAGTTTACTTTTATTATTATTATTGCATGGCTTTTTCAGTGAAAATTTTATTTTTTGTGTGTGTTTTTGAGAAAAAGACTGTTTAGGGTTAGGGTTAGGGTTAAAGGTGCAGTAGACGGGATGGTTGTTGGTTGTAGATTGTTGAGTGCCATCTGCAGGGTGATAATACACGCAGCCAATAAAAGGCGCCATTTGTCTAACATTTTTTCCCCAAGGCTGCGATGAAGGGGTTAGATGACTTGATTTACAGTTGACGACGAAATGATCAGCCCCCCATGAAAATTTCATTGTTTTATAAGTATTTGCCAAGTGCTGTTAAACAAAGGATTTTAAACACAGCATTTTTTTAACATACTTGTTTTATTTTGGATGCTTCCATTATTTGTCTTTGCACACAGAAATGAAATTATTCCACAAAAACCAGGGTCAGAATTATTAGCCCTCTGGTGCTAACAGTCACTTGTGTCTCCTTGTTGCTGGATAACAGCCTGCAGTGGTTTGTTGTAGTTTTCAACAAGTCTCTGACTCGTCTCCTGAGGAATCCCAGCCCATTCTTCTTCTGCAAATCTCTCAAGCTCCTCCAGATTTGATGGCCTTCTGGCACGGATGTTCATCTTCAGTTCACCCCAAAGATTTTCAATGGGATTTAAGTCAGGACTTTGTGCAGGCCAGTCAATAACGTTCACTCTGGTCTTCTGGAGGTAGTTCTTCACCAGGAGCGACGTATGTTTTGGGTCGTTGCCGTGTTGGAAGACAAAGCGATGACCCAGACCCAGTTTTGCTGCTGACTGCTTCAGGTTTTCTTTCAAAATCTTCACATATCCTCTTTTCTTCATGATTCCTTCCACCTTGAGGAGATTCCCAGTTCCGGACACACTGAAGCATCCCCACGGCATAATACTCACACCACCGTGTTACGCCTCTCCCTTCTTTCTCCAAACATAAACAACAAGTTGGGTCTCATCTGACCAAAGGACATGCTTCCAGTATGAATAATCTGTGTTAAAAATTCTTTGTTTAACAGCACTTGGGAAATACCTTTAAAACAATGACATTTTCAAAGGGGGGCTAATAATTTCATCCTCAACTGTGCACTATACTAAAATGGAAATATTGATGTATAATCAATTACAAATCCTGCCTACTGCACCTTTTTAAAGACCTGATCTCCATGGTGTCTTCTCTTCAGCACGCTCTGTCGGGCATTTCTGCTAACGTGATCCCGCTGTAGCATTAAGGCCTGGTTCACTCCGCATTCATTCATCGCTCACGTGTCTCCACACACCACCATAATGTTTATGACTATAGTTTCTGATTTATCTCTGACAGAAAATGTTAAGAAATATATACAAAGGGTTTTCCTGCAGCCGTCGCCTCCACTTTCACCACGTGCAGCTGCTAAAATAGTTTTAAAAATGTTTTTAATACATACATCAGATTCAGCCAAGACACTGAAACTACTGTGAATTTGTGTCGGTACTCTGTAGTATTGCTGGTAGAATGTCAATATCATTATCAACAGATCTTGGAAACCCAAAATAGTGCGGTGTGAACACTCTAATCTGTCAAAATGAATTAAAAACATGACGGGAAGCATCAGTCCGGTGTTAACCAGGCCTAATCAAAGCTCCACTAATCAACATTGTTGCCTTATCAAAGCGTTTGTTTGCATGCACTCAAGAAGCCACAGTTCACAGGTCAGAGGTCAGATGTCAGCCTTTCTGATCTGGCAGAGCAGATCAGTAGAAAATCACTGCGTATTTTCCTCCCAAATCAGTGACGAGATAAGGTCAGATCGCTTTCAAGCGTCATAATTCACATATGTGCATATCTGAATGCAGGGTGTTGAGCCAATGTTGCAGCTAACGAGATGCATTCAAAGACCCTGGTAAATTTTGTTACTTCCACAGGACCTACTGTACACAGTGTTGGGAGCATTTATGAAATCTCACTAAATGCTAACTGCTGCTGCCACCATCATAATAGATGCACCACAAATTAGGTCGTCATTGGAGTATAAAGATTTGTTTTTATAAATGCAGTCACTGATAAAACGTCTCCTTTTAATATAAGAGTCACAGTAACTTATATACAGTACTTATGCCCATCCCTAGTCACAACCTCAAACTCAGTCGTTTATCACCTTTTTTTAAAAACAAAACTGTAAACAACGCACATTTATGCTGATGCATTTACTGCCTACAGCCATTTTGAGCTTTTTCCAACGACATGATTCTCCAACTGTGTATTAAATTTTCAATACGCATGACAGCTGAAACGCTGTAGCTCAATCATGCGATATATATGGGATTAGATTTTACATTTATTTTTCGGGTGTCCAATCCAGTGACAACAACACACATTCTGATTCACTTAGACGTTAGAAAATAAAAAAATAAGACAATGCAAGCAAAAAAGTAAAGCTCACTTTGAAAACATTAAAGCTGCTTTATCTCTCGGTGAAATTCCGTCGCTCACGTATACAGATGTCAGACTAGTTAACTTTGGTGCATGTAAACACACCGACTGCTTAACAGGAGCATGAACGGCGAACCCTGCAGCTTTTTTGGTTTTGGTTCTGTTTCCCCGCACATGTACTGTATGGTACGACCCGAGCTGCTCTGACCAGCCGCCAGCGTCTGGGTACGTTTAAATAATACAGCGATGGAAGCTCAGATTGATGCTACAGTCCAGGACACCATGGTAGACTAAAATGGCAACAAGACAATCATGAAAATTGTTTTTATTTTTGGTATAACTTGAGCATAATATGATGCAGACTAACTCAGAGCTGAAAGATGAATATACAGTTGGACACATTAGATATGCAGTGGATTACTTTTCCATTATCCTGCTTTTATTGGCAAGCCTTAAAGGGACGATTTCGATTTTTTTGAAGTGGGGTTTTTAGGAAGTGAGCAGAGACATGGCAGCAACCGGGGACAATGTGGGGGGGAAAAATGGATTTTAGCCCCATGATAAAAGGCTCAACAAATAAAATTGACAGTACACTACCAGTCAAAAGTTTGGACACACCTTATTTTTCCTTTATTTTCATGACTATTTACATTGTAGATTCTCACTGAAGGCATCAGAACTATGAATGGACACATATGGGATTATGTAGTAAACAAAAAAATGTGATATAACTCTAAATATGTTTTATATTGTACATTCCTCAAAGTAGCCACCCTTTGACAGCGCTGCAAACCCTTGGCCTTCTGTCAATGAGCTTCATGATGTAGTCACCTGAAATGGTTCACAGGTTTGCCTTGTCAGGGTTCATTTGTGGAATTTCTTGCCTTATTAATGGGGTTGGGACCATCAGTTGTGTTGTACAGAAGTCAGGTTGGTACACAGCTGACAACTATTTGACAACTGTTAGAATTCATATTATGGCAAGAACCAATCAGCTAAGTGGAGAGAAACGACAGTGCATCATTACTTTAAGAACTGAAGGTCAGTCAGTCCGGGAAAATTGCAACAAAAACTTTGAATGTGTCAAAAGTTTGGACACACTTTTGACTGGTAGTGGATGTTTTCGTCATGGTACGGTATGGTTTGGAATCAAACAAAACACAACACACAACAATCAGCTTGTGTCAGTTTGTCTCAATAAGACGTCAAACTTTGTATGAGAATCGACGACAGGCGTTGAACAAACACACGTGTTTGGGGAAGTCGTTGAGCCACCGCAGCCTCCGTGTGGAAAATTATTATTTTGTAACATCATTGTTTTGAAAATCTGTGTTCACATTTACCTCATAACCTCATTTTACACAAGACATTTTATTTGGTCAATTTTTGTTAAGAAAACATGACTAAACTCACTCAATAAAAAGGAGATTGACTCCTTTAATATTGCCAGCAGAGAATTTTGTATTTTAATAGATTAGCTGTTTGGGCCATAGACTGTAACAACCTGTGGAAACCTTGAAATGATTATTAGTTTGTTTAAATTATTTCAGGTAACACTCAACCTGATTAATTGTTTGTCAAAATAATAATTTGTGATTAATTAAGAAATCTTAATCGTTGCAGCCTCATCAGTCAAACTCTCAAACTCAGGGTGTGATGTTTACATAATTGCCCATCTGAGCCGGAACTAAAGAAAAACCTGCATATTTTGCTGAGTCATGTGACCAGGAAGTGAACGCCTTTTGTATCTGTTCTCATTCCAGACCAAAGCCAAGATTAGTGTGGGTTAAGTAACACAAAATTAGAGATTAAGGCAGTTGCAGACCAACATTTCAGCTAAAAATCAAATTTTTATGACGACAGGCTGTTTCGTTTCAAGTATCAAGTAATTGCTCTCGTAACAGGAAGTGTGACGGTTCAGTCCTGGGGAGGGCCAATGGCCGGGTGCCCCTGAGCAAGGCATCCAATCCCACGTTGCTCCCAGATAAATGCCGCCCCCTGCTGCTGCTGTGCCCAGTGAGTGTTCACTACTGGTGTGTAGTTAAATGCAGAGGCCAAATCCACTGTAACTAATTAGTGTGTGTGTGCAACAATGAGTAATTCTAATTTAAAGTTCATGTTGCAGGTGCTTTAAAAGAACAACGTGCGATAAAATGCACAAAAACCTGGCGTTCTCTCAAAACTCAATGGTTACGTGTGAGTACGTCATAAAACCCCACTTCAGAAATCCCGAACTATCCCTTTAGCAGCTCAGGAGAGTGGATTTGTGAGCTTGTTGCAAAGGTCGAGGCACTAACGTTAGTTTTTACCCACTCAGGTGTGTGTTTCTCTGTTTCCACTACAGCTACAACATATTTGCTTTAGGGTGTTTTTTCAGTTTGTTTTATTATTTTAATGAGTGTATCCAGGTTTTGTGTGTGATTATACAGTAAATGTTGCAGTGTTAAATTAACTCTAAAAGATGTCATTTTACACTCTGGTAGTGATAGTGTTAAATGCAACTCTTTTAGTGGTATTTAAAAGACAAAATGAGTTAAACACACATTGTAAAAGTTTGACTTTTTAAATTTTAACACTAAACAAGTCCAATTTAACTTTTTTTCCAAAAAAAAAGAGAGTAAAATATACCTTGGGAAAGTGTTAAATTGGATGTTTTAAGTGGAATGCGAGCATTAAATGT
The DNA here is from genome assembly GCA_016785285.1 of Brachirus orientalis. Classification (NCBI taxonomy): domain Eukaryota; kingdom Metazoa; phylum Chordata; class Actinopteri; order Pleuronectiformes; family Soleidae; genus Brachirus; species Brachirus orientalis. The sequence continues at coordinate 2,692,905 of JAFBJR010018220.1, forward strand.
AATACTTATTGTTCAAATATCACTTAAAAAAGTCAAATTTAACGCATATTTAACTCTAACTTTTATTACTGTTATTTGAACATAAAAAGAGTTACATACACCCTGGAAATATGTTCAATTTAAAATTGCACACTTTTATTTTCAAATATCATTTAAAGAGTCAAATGTAACACTTTTCCAGGCTGTACACTTTTTATGTGCCATTAAAAGAGTTAAATTTAGCACTATCGCTACCACTTGATTTGATTCTTATTGGAACTGGTGTTTAAATGTGACTCTTTTAGTGATATTAAAGCACAAAAAGAGTTAATTACACCCCTGGAAAAAGTGTTAAACTTGACCTTTTGATAAGTGATGTTTGAACAATACGTGTTACATTTATCTGGTTGGAATATCAACACATCCGATTTGGATCAGATTCACTAGTGGATTCACCAGTGATAGTGGAGCACTGAACAAGTTAAATTTAACATTTGTAAAGTTCAAATATAACTTAAAGAGTCCAATTAACCAAAAATGTAACACTTCTTATCAGAATTGGTGTTAAACCGACTCTTAAATTAACACTTTAAAATTGCAAGATTTACCGTGTAAGTTGTTTTGCCATATTATTATTATTGTTGATGTTGTAATTGTTATTATGACTGTTTTTTGTTTACGTCCACAATGGTACAGCTCTGGAATATCGAATTGTTTGCACTGAAGAGACTGAGCGTAACCTCTGTTTTTTGTTTTTTTTTCCCCTTCCCCCGCGATTTCATACAACGCTTTTATCGAGGACGAGCTGAAGATGAGCCACGAGATCCTGCAGCTCGACTGATGTGCCAGTCACAAAAATAAAGTACTTTGTGTAATCAATTTGGATAAAATGTAAAGTCAAACCTCCTTTTGTCTCCCCCCCTCTCCCTGTTTCCTCCCCCTTCTCTTATTCAACCTGGCTTACATTATGCAGCGCTGAGGCTGCCATACTAATCAGCAGTGAACAAAGTCAACTTAAACAAGAGAACGACTTGTTTCTCCTGCCTTCGCTTGCCAACATAAACCCATTTTTTTCTTTACGTTCAGCTGCTGTCGTTCCCTCTCAGGCCTCTGCTGGGGAGAACTGTTTGTGTATGCGTTGCCATGACAACCTGGCAGGGGACATTGCTCAATTTGTCATGGCGTCTTGTTTTAAAAGCTTTATTGTAAACTGTTGAACCTGAAGAAGGAGAGAGAAAGAAGAAGAAGGGAAGAGAAAGTGAAACAGGCATGCTCTGCGATCCGGGATTCCCAGCTGTGCTTGTCCATAAATCCGTCCGTTAAAGCATCCGGTTACTCCCAGAGCGGCTGCAGCTGATCCTCAGCGCAACATTCTGGTCACAGCGTGAGTCTCGTCCAGCCACATGCCGAGCCGCCGGGCCTCGGAGTGAAAAACAGGCTGCTTTCGCTCTCACACTGACACAGATCTCTGGTCTGAATTCAAACCATGACCACACCCAAGTCAGGCATCCAAGGAGAATTATTCCGTATCAAACCCCTGACAGAGTGTGACTGATGACACAGAGCAGTGACGTTTAATGCTACAGGTTACAGAGAAGAGGAAAACTCAAATTAAGCAAATGTGACCCAAAAAAAAAACAAAAACCAAAACCATCAATTAAAAAAAAGCGGAAAAATCTCCTATAATCTGCCACATAATAATTAATCTGTCACAACACAATACTGAACAAACATGAACATATGTCATGTTATTATGTTATTATTATATTTTCTTTTCTAAATATATTATTTGATTTCGATTCGTTGGCTTCTTTGACTTTTTTTTTTAATTAAAACAGCAATTACACATAATACTTTTATCTGTATAGTACCTTTCATTTCATTTAAGATGCAGCTCAAAGTGCCTTAAAGTAGTAAATAGAATGAAAATAAAACATAAAAAGCTTGAAAACATCACATTAAAAACTTAAACTAACTTAACTAACAGTAGACTCAAAATTTTAGATTTTAGAACATATGAATTCAGGGTCAGTAGTTTAAAAGGTAGAGAAAAACAAGAACAAAATGCAGATAAATAATAAAAGAAATAGACACTGTAACTAGAATTATGGCACGATACAAAATAAGATTAATGGGGGTTTTTTTATTAAAAAGGGTTCAATATATATATATACAAAACCTACAAACTTGTATATGCAAATCTCAAAAAGAAACTTACGAAACTGTACACTGTAAAAAAAACAGCCCAAATAGGAATAAGAGAAATATTCTTAAATTGATACATTTTGCTTGATTAGGATTCTTATAACTCGCTTGTACATGTTTCCACTTTAAGACTCATTTGCCTTAAAAATAGAAAAAAGGCCAAAAAATTGGCTTTAATTTAAAAAAGTCTAACCGATACAAAGAAATACTCCTGCTTTTTTTACCTCTGTTTAACCTTTAAGTAAGCTGAAATATCTTATTTAGACAAAGTTAAATATTTTTTAGGCAGGAAACATTTTATTTTTTTTTTTTTGCAGAAAAAAACTATACAGGAGACAGAACTGTACAGTACTGTGCATAAGTCTTAGGCCACCGGCAGCTTTGTCGTTTTTAATGTCAGCTTTGTGGTCGTTGGCGTTTAGATTGAAAAGACGTGACAAAACGTCAGTCTCATACTATATGATCAACCTGTCAGTGAGTTAAAACTTGTGTATGTGTATGTGATGCTCCAACATGTTTGACCAATAACATTAGGGTTCCATTCCAGGTTTTATAGAGCCATGGTTGTGTTGTTGTTCAAGTGGAAATGTAGGTCACACTAAATATTTGATATTATAGAAGCACTTTTGTTGTTTGTGAAAAAGACGTTATTTTCAAACTGCATATGTGTTTCTCCATATTTTCAGGATGTGTTCCAATAAAGTGACTGAGAAATAATTGTACAGTATGGTCATTATAGCATTGCTAAAACAGCAACTCTAATGATGGCTTAAGACTTATGCACAGTACTGTATGTTTAGATTCTTAGGTGGGATTCTAGGGTTCTTAGGTGGAAGTAGCAATAGTTTCATATTAAACGGACACGTACGCTGTTGTGTTTGTCGTACACTTGGTTTGTAAGGGACGATCAGTGCAGCACAAACGGGTGGACTGTGTTTTTGTGGAGGCCTGCCACCTGTTCAAGCTCCCTGGTTCCCTTTTGCCACACACACACACACAGAGAGAGAGAGAGTCAGCTGGGACGACCCCTTTGTTCAAACATTGCTTCCCCGCTGAGTTGCTAAGCTCAAGCTGAAGTTGGAATTTTCCCTGTGGCTGAATCGACCGCTCAGTGCAGAAAATGAAAATGGGGATCGACGTTGTGAGATGGATCCTGAACTTTTGCATGTTTTTCTCAGGTAATTTCTCATGTTCATGTTGATGTTATGTTGGCATTATAGATGATGCCGAGTTCCACATTTGTCTGGTTACAAAGTGGTTTTGTGGAGGTGATTTTAAAGGCAAACCGTGACCTCTGTAGTTGGTGACTGCACGGCAACCAGTGCAACATGTTAGTTCAGAGGCTAGTCTTCTTTTTACATCATGTGTCTAATGTATACACTGTAAAAACAGTCCTAGTCAAAATAAGCCAGAAATAAGAATTTGTTTTTTTTAATTTTGTTTGGTCAGAATACTTACACTAGATTCCAAAGCTACACCCTCTTTCACACTGTAATGTGTTGTAAAAATGGGGGAAATTGATCAAAACTTTGACAAAATCAACCTAAAATTGAGTTAAATTTTACTCGTCACAAGCAAATTGTGTTATTTGAGAAATGTTTAGTGGTTTTTAAGAACAATTTACCAAAAATTGTTTTTATTTTACTTGATTATTTTTTTTAGCATGTTAGTTCAGAGTATAGTCTTCTTTTTACATCACGTGTCTAATGTATACACTGTAAAAACAGTCCTAGTAAAAATAAGCCAAACGTTTTTAAATTGATTGAATTAGTTTTTTTTTTTAATTTTGTTTGGTCAGAATACTTACACTAGATTCCAAAGCTACACCCTCTTTCACACTGTAATGTGTCTTAAAATGGGAAAAACAGATCAAAACTTTGACAAAATCAACCTAAATTTGAGGAAATTGCACTCGTCACTAGCTAATTCTGTTATTTAAGAAATGTTTAGCGGTTTTAAGAACAATTTACCAAAAATTGTTTTTATTTTACTTGATTATTTTTTTAGCATGTTAGTTCAGAGTATAGTCTTCTTTTTACATCATGTGCCTAAGTTATACACTGTAAAAACAGTCCTAGTAAAAATAAGCCAAATGTTTTTAAATTGAATAAATTTGTTTTTAAGAATCTGCTAATGGGGTAAGCAAATTTGGTTTGGTCGGAATACTTAAACTAAACTCCAAAGCTACACCCTTTTTCACACTGTAATGTGTCTTAAAATGGGACGAACAAAAATTTAACAAAATCAACCTAAATGTGAAAATTGTACTCGTCACAAGCATATTCTTTTACCAAAATTTTATTGAAAATATTTTTTGAACCTGTCAGGTCAGAGTATAGTCTTCATTTTACACCATGTCTGTTATACACTGTAAAAACAGACGTAGTAAAAATAAGCCAAATCTTTTTGAATTGATAGATTTTTTTGTAGAATCTCTGTTAGAGATCTATATAACTTGTATGTTTATTCACCAAGATATAGCACAGTGATGTATTCTGAAGTGCCACATGGGGGCGCCTACATCTTTTCAATCATTGCAGGGCCTCATACTTAAACTTTCTTGTTTTTCACTTTGAAAAGTTCACTAAAAGTGCTATTTTGCGATGCAACGTTTGTGTAACTTTTTTTTTTTGTAATCCCAGCTAGTGAGTAACACGTTTTTCTGGTCACATTTTATCATATTGTATCATTTTTGTCAATGGCCATAACTTTGTTGGACCGCATTGGTAATTTTCTTGTACATTTAGTGACATTGTTTTATAACGTACAACTTTTTTTTAATAACATTTTTGTTTTTTTGCTAACAGTAGTAAAATTGGTTCATCTGTTTCCTCTGTATGTATACATGCTTTCAGAAAATGTGCATTAAAAAAAAAAACTGTATAGGTTTGTTAATGAATTACAATTAAAATTCAAGAATCTGAATAACCAGAAACATTTTTTCTTTTTATAATGGTCACTAAAATATAATTTAAATTCGGGAATTTTCACATGTTCCCCTAACACTGGTTCCGAGGACACGGACACTGGCTGTAATGATGGCGGCGTCTCCCACTGTGTGTGTGTCAGTGTCAGGTGACGGCTGCTCCCTCGTCCTGAAGCCGTCCAGAGTGGTGGTGGGCTTCGGGGAGCCGGTGTCCGTCCGCTGCGAGGCCACTCGGCCGGTGCGAGTTCTGGGCTGGGAGTCGGTCGTCAGCGCCGCTCACACGCAGCAGGACCTGAGCGTCCAGTGGAAGGTCGACAGCCTCATCGACTGGATAGAGGAGCCCATCTGCTACGGAGTGTTTTTCACTGCCCCGCGACAGTGCGAGGAGAAACTCAACCTCGTCCTCTACAGTGAGTCAGCTCCTTTACCAGGAACTTTTATTACCAGGAACTTATTTACCCGGGTAAGTAGGTTCCTGGTAATCTGTGTAGTTTGTCGTTTAACACGCCGGTGGATCGCTTGATTGTGTTTGCTTCTCAAAACCCGTTTCAAATTAATGAACAGGAATAAACTGTAAAACAGTTACAGATGTGTGGATGGTGAAAACAAAGCATCAGAATAGACGTGATGATTTTTTTTTCTCCTCTTCCTCATAATTTATTAGTTTCCTGTTTCTCGTCGTGCTTGATGCTCATGAGAGGCTGCGTCGCATCGGAATCATTCCCTCGCTCGTTCTGCCCGGTGTGTGAAGACCTCGGGAACGGTCCGCGCTTTCACGTCACTGTCTCCAAAAGTCTCAAATGACACAAGAAAAAAAGACGCTACATTTGTCAGCTAGTCGCCTTTTTGAAAAAGGAGTCGCTAGAGGGTCTGAACTGTCGCTAAATATGGCGACGAAATCGCTACGGAAACAGCTGCCAGATGTGTTCCACAAAGCCCCGCCCCTCCAAAGTTCCTGCTAATCTGAAAAGTCCCTAGTCACGAGTAGGTACTAAATTTACCCGGGTAAATTGTTTACCAGGGTAACATTTACCCTTGTAATTTCGGTGGAAACGCACTGAGGTTTTTTTTAAATTGTCCAGGTAAATAAAAAGCGGTCCTATGGTGGGAAATGGCTTACATGCTTTTCATGAAAACATAAAGTCTGTAAAAACTAAAATACGGCTTGGTGACGCACCAGAGCCACAACAGATATAAAAACCATCAGCACACTTTATCAACGCCCCCCCCCCCCCCCTTTTATTTGTGCGTAACTTGCTCCGAAAATATTTCTTACCTTGATGCAAAAACACAGGAAAGCTCTGCCACTTTTGCAGACTTCACAAACTCAGAAAGTGGAAACCTGAAAGTGTTGGTCACTTTTTCGTACATATTTTCAAACATATTTTTAGATCACCTCATATCTCCACTGTCTACCGCCAGGGTTCTCAAACTGTGGTACATATGTGAGCTTCTTATGGTGGCGTTTGGAGGAAAACTCATAAATACTGTTCCACTGTATCTAGGGTGGCCACACAGTTGCATGGAGTTTGCATGTTGAGGCAAATTGCACGTACTCTAAATTGCCCGTAAGTGTGAATGTGAGAGTGGCAGGTTGTCTGTCTCTATGTGGCCCTGTGATGGACTGCCGACCTGTCCAGGGTGCACCCCGCCTCTCGAAACTGTCTGTTCAACAGACAGTGAGAGAGCCAATCAGAACCGTCCGCCATCTGACCGTAGATTATGATGATGAGGAACAAAGACCAGATTATTGTAGAGAGGACGCAGGCCATCTTGACCCTTGTGCAATGCCTCAAAAATTACTGAAACTAATTTCAGGAAAAGTTTGAAAAGCTTAGCCCAAAAAATAAGATTTTTCAGGAAAAATCCTGAAACAATTATCTCATTCATTTAGAAAACATCCAGTTAATTCAGAAAACAGAGCTGGGAAAAGTTAAAAAAAATTCATATTATTTGGATGGGGCCGAAGTGGTGCTTTTAGTGATTTCTACGAATACCTCTCATTTGTCTGCACTTCACACCTGCCAAGTTTGAAACCTGTCAGGTGGACAATGATAGACAGTTATGAGATTAACAGACAGACATTCCTTATATTTATAGACAGATGTCACAGGAACAAAAATGTACATATCACAGAAATACATAAATTCATAGACAAAAAAAATTAAAGATAAGCTGTATAAAGACGCTAAAGTTGTCCTGAAGGTTAAAAGAACAATAAAAGGATTTTGAAATCCGCTTTGACTGAACGTCGTGCGTCTTTCCTCCAGAAACCCCGGACAGCGTCTCCATCAGGCCTGTGAACCACACCGGCCCCATGATTGAAGGAAGAGAGTACCAGCTGCTGTGCGAGGTTCAAAACGTGGCTCCTGTCCAGTACCTCACTCTGAGGTGGTACCGAGGGCAAACGGAGGTTTATAACCACTCCTTCTCTGACCTCACGTCCTCGTCGCCCGTCCAAGTGTCCTCCGTGCTGCTCATCACGCCGACCAAAGCTGAGAACGGGGCGCAGTACAGGTGCGTGGCAGAGCTGGAGCTCGGACCAGAGGGACCCCAACCCCCTCCTGCTGTGACCTCGGAGCCTCTCGACACCTCAGTGTACTGTGAGTCATCGAGCTGGGCCTCGCCGCAGTCTGTGTTTGGACCCAAACCTGTCTTTGTGAGGACATTTTAGCTGACCCACACAACTTCAAAGGCATTTTAAGGAGATTTAGTTTCAGATTAGAATTACTGCATGTGTGTGTGTGTTTGTGTATGATATTTATATGTGTGTGAGGTCCAAGAAACTTACAAACCTATCCTTACGGGGACGTTTTTTCTGGGCTCCACAACTTTAAAGGGCTTTTCAGGGTTTGGACCTGGTTTTAGGGTTAGAATTGGGTTTAGGTTAGGGTTAGGCACTTAGTTAAGGTTAGGGTGACTGGCTGGGGAATGCATTATGTATATGAGGTGTCCTCACTAAGATGTGAAAACAGGTGTGTGTGTACATTCCAGGTATTGCTCATGTTGTGGGGACCTGTTTATACAGTTACGTTATGGGGACTTGTCGTCCTTGTGGGGACAAAAAAAAGTAAGTCCCCTTAAAGTAAACAGTTACATTTTGATGTGGCAACACATTGTATGGGTAAGTTAAGGTTAAGGTTAATGTTAAGGTTAGGCCACTAGTAGTTAAGGTTAAGGTTAGAGTAAGTCTCCAGGAAATGAATGTAAGTCAATGTAATGTCCTCTGAAGTCATGGAAACCAGACTGTGTGTGTTTTCCTGTATTTGTTACCTCTTGAGAACATTCAGTCATCCTCATGGAGACCAAAACCTGGTCCTGATGAGGAAGAAACTGGTTCTTGTTAGAGCTAAGATTTGTGGTTAGGGTTAGGGTTAGAGTTACGCATTAACTAGTTAGGGTTGAGGATTGTGATGCGGTTGTTTTTAGGCTGTCCAAAGGAATGGAAGTCAATGCAACGTCCAAACTGCAAAATGTTCACACCTAATTTTTAATTAAATGAAGAAGCAGTCAAAGTCCACACACTGTGTTTGAATCCTCGTCTTCTTCTCTCCAGTTCCTCCAGCGTTCCTCAGTCCTGAAACACAGGTTTTGGACATTACAGTGGGAGCCGACGTCTCCTTAAACTGCACGGCCGCAGGAAATCCCACTCCGGTTTACAGCTGGCAGTCGTCTCATCCCATGCAGCAGGAGAGGACGGAGGACGAAGCCATTCTGACGTCGTCCTCGCTGCTTCCAGGAACCTACACCTGCACCGCCTCCAATGCACTGGAGAAGAAGAGCAAGCAGTTCATTCTCAAGGCCAAGACCAAAGGTCAGAACGTGAACCAGGAGGTCACGGGGTCAAGTTTTCTCGAGCGTCTTCATTTTGTTAACCTGCAGTGTCTTTTTTTTTTTGGACTTCAGGTGTTTGAAGTGATGCGGAGACGAGGTGTTGGACAAACATGGAGAATTCAACAATGTGTTCACAACTCGACAGATATTTATAAGAATCTGACTTTCATCCACAATTACATCTCATGAAGAAAAAGACCAGAATATACTATATTTTGTCAGTATTTTAACATGAACACACTCTTGTCGGGAGATTATTAGTCCAGAATAGGTCCCTCTCTTTATGCCTCCCTTGTCAATTCCTGTTTCTAATTTATATATATATATTTTTTGTTATCGACTTATTTTCCTATCAATACATTTTATCTTGTAACATGAAAGAGTAGCTGCACATAACATAGCAACAATGACAGCATTATTGTTAACGTCTGCTGTATATTTAATAATACTGATCATTCCTGTAAATATCCACTGTTTTTCCTTCATGTCTTTATGAATTAAATTAAATCCAAAATGTTGTCATTCACGTTACTTTACTGATTATAATATGTCTATGTCGTTACTAGAACCACATGTTCAAAACTGTTACAACTATCCCACCATATACGAAACTTTAAATATATATATTTAAATAATATTTTTAGTATAGCCTAATATATAACAATACAGCAAGAACTTAAATAATTAATTCTAAAAGAATAATTATCAGTTTGTTGTTATTATTATATTACTATCACACATTTTATATGGATCAGAAAATGTTTAGGCACACATCAATGATAAGCATAAACTTGGTACATCAAAGTGGGCAACTTATATTATAATAAATTAATGGATTAAGTAATTAATACAGAAATAAATAGATGAATATGAGTATATGGCTAATTATTATTTTTTGTTTTATTTATTGATTCATATATTTATTTCTCTATTAATTATATAATAAATTTGTTTATTTATTTATTATAATGTCATTTATCGCCCCTCCATATATGAAAGTAAACAAAGTGACAAGCTTCTTTATTTGTTTATTTGATTTTTTCTCTTGGTTGAGTCTTCCACGTCAATATTTTAGGCAAACCACCAGATGTCACTGTTGCACCAAAAGTCACTTTGATCATTTTCAAATAAAGTACCTGAGAGTCTGTTATATTTATTAAAAATATTTTGTTACAGTATTATAAATATAATTATTTTTTACCATGATTAGTTCTGCTACTACCAATAGAAACACTAATAATAATAGTAGAAATACATTTTTCTTCCCACCCAAATCTCTTAATTCAGACTCCAGTCCAGTAGGTGGCAGTAGTTCATTTATAAACCTGTTAAAACGCCGCAGAGAAATAAGCCCAGCAGTGACTTTAGCGGCTATCGTTAGCTTGACGACCCTAACCAGAGAAACTAGCCCCTTTTTACACATTTATAAAAACATTAATTAAAGCGACTGAGGTGCGAGCGATTCTTAAGACTTTATATTTGCTGACAATTTCAGAAAACTGTCGTCGCACGTGTTTGCTTGTACCAGACATGCCCCAGAAAGACCCGTGTCAAAAGCAGGCATGTGAAATTCAGAAGTGCTTACAAGGTACACTGTAAAATCAACAACAACATTCAGTTCTGTTCTTGTCAGATAACGTCCACGCTATTCTTTTATTCTTCCGTGTTTACGCTTTTTAAACAACTGCGGCTCCGCAGCAAACAGGTACGTGGAGAGCATGTGTGAGGATGTGATCCGGGAGATGCGGCGATGCTGTGAGACTCAGGCCGGAAAATCGATCTGCTGCTCCGGCTTCAAGGACTCCAAACCTGCGGAGGACAAGAGGGAACCATGACTTGATTTACTTGACGCTGTGACGTCACATTGTATTAATGTATTGACAAACATGTGTACGAGTATTATTAAAGGGACGTGAATTCAGTGGAGCCTGGACATGTCCAGATGTGTGATCGTTATGCCTTTGCTACGGAAGCTCAGAGCGGCCATGGTCGCTTCTCTATATTTGCAGTTCCTTATGTCGGATCACGAATAATGACACAAATTAGTGCCTTGTCGGAATAACAATGCTGTTTTTTTGTGATAATGAGATAAGTTATTGCATTATCTTGGGATAACGATGCTTATTTTCTTGTGACAATGGGATAAATTGTGATGTTATCATGGGATAACATCACATGAATGTATTATCTCGGGATAACAACGGGATAATTGTGGAGAGGGAGAGGTGTCAGGTTCATAATTATAACTGCGGATAACAAATTCATTATTCCGTGATCTCTAGATAACAAACTGAAAAAATATAGTAGCAACCATGGCTCCTGTCGCCTTCCGTACTTTGCCACAGTCACATCATAAACAATGACAGTATGACCACCAGTAATGAAATTCTTTGTGCGTGTTGTTAACTCAACAGCATGGATGTGGTAGAAAACGGCTAGTGAGTAAGGTTATATACAATAAAATGTGTATGAATAGAATAAGATATACAATAAACGTTTTTATAAGGCAATAAAATGCTAAATAATAAATATAAACATAGGGTAAACTGTAAAAAGAAAAAATGTGCTAACTTTTAAGTAGGTGATGCTAAAACAATGGAAATGCGCAAACAGACATAAGCAACAGCACAGTTAAAACCATGTGTGCCTTCATTTATTCATTGCTTTCACAGGGTTCACATTTGGCAGGGGATTTGTCAGGGCACCAGTGTGAGCAGCACCAACTTTAGCAATTTTTGGATGGAAAATTTGTAAAAATAAGGGCTGTAATGATTATTTCATTAATCCATTCTGAATTAATTGTCAAAACTGTGAATATGTATTTATTTACTTGACTTTTTTATTTTTACTTAGCTCCATTTGACAAAGAAAACGTTAAAACGGAAACATTTTGGTTTGCGGGCAAAACAAGACATCTGGGACATTTTATGGATCAAACTATACTATACTTGATCGCTATAGTGATGCTGACTCTGCATTCACTATAATAAAGGCATAAAAGCTCACACGAGGCAATACGAATACCTCCAAATTACCACTAAAATAATGTAAAAGACGTGAAACATAAATAGCGTCACAGGCCAAAGAAATGAGATGAGTTTTAACAATTGAAAATAAATAAATAAGCAGTAAATATTGTGGTAGGTCTCTATTTTGTGAGGAAATTCTCTGGGCGAAGTCACGGCCTGACGTACGCCTGCGTGACGCAGTGACGTGAACCGGAAGTGGACCGTTGCAAATCTTTCTAGAACTGTGTAGTAGTCTCCCGTTAGCTCACATCAACTAGCCTCTCTGAGTCCGTGTCGGTCCAACACAAACCAACGTCGTCGCTTCGCCGAAGTCACGCAGACATTTCCCTAAAGTTCGCCCCTCGCTTGTTGTATGCTTTTTTGACTCCAACTTCGGGCGAGTCTCGTTTGCCCGCGAACTTCGCCGTGAGTTGTTTTCCGAGCTAACGCAGCCAGTGTTGATCATCACCATCATGTCGGGGATAGACTACAGTGTGTGGGACCACATCGAGGTGTCAGATGACGAGGATGACACTCACCCCAACATCGACACACCCAGCCTCTTCAGATGGAGACACCAGGTACAACTTTAAGACATAAAATGGGCATTTTTAACTGTTTATTTTCAGCAGTAATCGCAGTGAGACGTCGGCTTCTTCCCTCCTCCCAGCTGATGGTGTTAGACTTGCACCGGTTATGCATAACATTAAATGTCCTGGCAATACATTTACACTTAATTCCTTTTACTTTTGTTGCATAGAGTTCCCGATAATAGCGCATGAATGAACAACAAATGTATCAATGCGGTTACATTTTTGGCTCAAATTGGTTTGCCAAAGGTTTTTCACTGTCGTGTAAAAATATTTCATTCTAAAGGATTGCCTTTCTAGTGGAGAAAATTGATCCAGTACCCTATTATAAGATGCTCTTGCAACTTCGTTTCCTCTGATAAAAGGGTGCTGTTATGAAGTCCCCTACTGTCTCTACTTGACAGTGTCTCAAAGGGGAAATGATATTCAGTGTTGTACAGAAAATGCCCATCTCGGTGATTAGAAACCAATGCCTGGATGTCCCTGTATACCTGTGTGACAATGTGGGACATTATATACTAGTGGTCCAGTAGGTGCCCTTTTAATTTGTACTCCTGCCCTTCCAAATGTCTGGGCACGCCACTGGTTTTCATTTGGCCCTTCAGTCTTAAACATTAAAAACACTGCAATATATCACTGTATATGCCGTTCTCCTTTCATGAGGTAGATGCTGTTTACAATTATCATAAAAATAATTTCATCTGTGCATGAGGCATTGGTTTAAAGGCAGAACAACATAGTGCAGGAAATCAGCTAGAGGCCAATTATTATTTTAATTGTTTATGCTGAGTTTCATTTATGTCAGAAGTCGGACCTTCCAGTTGACTGGGCATCTGTTGAGAAGACAGTAAAAATGCATCTCAACGTATCCCAAGCTAGCCATTGTTAGCAATACCTCTACATGCTATTTTGTGCACACAAATGGCTTAGAAATATGTTTGTGGTTATAAAATAAACATTACTATGTGTATGTCTGATTTAATGACAAATATGACAAAAGTGAAAACAAAGGTATAAGTAGTTGTATTTGTAAAGTGACGGCCATCTTGGGGGTTTATCATGAACTCAGATTTGGGAATCTGAGTTGAGAGGGAGTTCCTTTAACAGTAACTCGTAAATTCCACATTCCGACTACAACTGGTGTACACCATGAGTTGATACTAATCCCTAAGTACCTGGACCAATGGTGCTGCTATTGACATTAGAAGTTCCGGGTTCTGGCTACAAATGGAATACCACCAGGCAGAAAATAAATTTTAACATGTGCTACATTTATTTACATGAGGCTGTAATCTAACTTTGATCTTATGACATTGCGACTTCAGGCACGGTTGGAGCGGATGGAAGAATTCCATAAAAAGGGTGAAGACATAAACAAGGGGCTCGCAGATTGTCGGCGTCGGCTAGCGGAGGCACAAAAGAAAGTACAAGAGCTGACCATTTCTGCAAAAGACGAGGGCAAAGCGGAGCTGAGCAAGGCTCAGGCTGAGGAGAAGAAGCTGAAGAAAGAGGAGCGGGAGTGGGAGAAGAAGAGGGACGATCACGCTCGTGAAGAGAAGAAGCAGCCGTGGAACGTGGACACACTCAGCAGGGAGGGTTTCAGCAAGGTGGGTGGCGGATTCTACTGTTTCTGGAGCTGAAATGAGAGCCACTCTTTGTTACAGTTCAGGAAAACAAAATAATTCACACACTGACACTACTGGAATAAGAGCCTGCTTTTTTAAATATTATCACATATGCTGATCCTTTTCACCTACCAGTTTGTATTTCTGCACAATGACAATGTAATGTACATAGTATTTGTAATAAGACAAAGAAACAAGCAACGTTCACTGTTTGGTAGGATACACTGATTGTAAGTTTAGTTTTTACACGTAAGAAGCCTCATTTATTTTATTTTCCAGATTTATGGTTAATTTTGTCTTAAGATATCAGAGACATAATCTGTTATTCTCTGTCATCCGTAGAGTGTCGTCAATATCAAACCTGAGTCTCATGATGAAACCGAAGAGGAGAAAGAGCAAAAACATAAAACCTTTGTGGAGAAATATGAAAAGCAAATCAAACATTTTGGTAAGATTTTTTTTGGATGTTTATTGGCCGTTAACACTTGCTGCATCGTAAAGAATGTCTTTGTTTATCTGTGAATGTCCTCAGTCATCGAGGTCATAGTCATGTTTAGGAGTTAGCTGAACCTGGACTTGTTTGACTAAAGTGGAAGATGTTTCACCTCTAATCCCAAGAGTCTTCCTCAGAAACTCAAAAACATTGAGGTTTATGCAGTGTAATGTAACGTAGCTGTCCACCCACATTTGAAGGAACCATTTGATTAGGAATGGGCCTTTCTTGCCATAATTCTATTTAAATATTTGATGGTTATATACGTTAAATCTTTGAATATTCTAAATTCCACCATAATAGAGCTAATTGAAGTAATGCTGGGTCATGGAGATGGATTCAAATGGTAAATTGTATCACTTCTGAGGGGTCTACAGCATGCTCAGTTTAGAGGATACATTCACAAAGCCTTGCATATTCTCCAAACACCTGTGAAGTCCATTAACTAAGTGCTTGTTGCCTCTGCCACCTAACAGATGCACCACAAATTAGATGGTCAATGGATTTGAAATATTTGTTTTTAACAATTAAATCAATAATAAATAATTTTTTAGGGTCCTAATTGTGGCCCTACCCCTAACAAATAGTGAGATGGCCCTTCTGTATCTGCTCTGATTATTTTTTTTTTTATTATCATCTTTTTCTATCTATTTTTCATTTGAGTTACTTTAAGAGGGCCAAGCAAGTCCAGTTGCTGACAGCTACTGCTGAAGATTATATTGGTGTTTGAAAATTAACGACAGTCCATAATCGCCGTCCTTTCTACAGGCATGCTGCGGCGTTGGGACGACAGCCAGAAGTATCTCTCGGACAACCCTCATCTCGTATGTGAAGAGACTGCCAACTACCTTGTCATCATGTGTATCGACCTTGAAGTGGAGGAGGTAAAGATGTGGTCTGTTCAGAGTGTGCATTCTCCTTACATGAGCTGCGTGCCAATCCAGGGGCAGCTATAGTCCTTGTGACTTTAATTTATTGTCATCCGCAGACTGCACATGCTCCCTGTACCACAGCACGTCTATGCCCAGTTGGTAGCACGAGCTTGTTTTGGTTCGAAAACACAACAAAGATAACGCTAATCATGGAAGCTTGCATGAGGTTGTTAGGAAGTGTGCCAGTACGTACACATGTATAACTCAGCACTTAAAGAGTACAAGGAAGTATAAAAGCAGGTGAATGCCTGTTAAAAGACGGCAACTAATGGAACAGAATGTGAGATTGAGTATGCATGCGTTAAACGCTAGACTGACACAGACCTTCTTTTAAGTAACCGCAGACAGGTATGCACATGCAGGAATGCAAAATGCCTCTCTGCTGGCAAACGTCTGAGTCCTACTTTATGCATAAGTGTGTTCTTCAGTTGTTCTATCTTTGTTGGCTGCCATCATCTCCTTCCTAAGAATTTGTCCCAATGAAACCTGGCCCAGGAAGGATCAACCCTCTGGATCCTTTGTTGCGTGCTAATGGAAGGACGCATTTGTCCACTGCATACAGAGCAGTCTGTGAAATAAGGAAGCCAAGTTGCTGTGAAATGCAATCAGCCTTCATATGCAGCGTACGGCAGAGGCAGCCCCTGAACTGAGACACAGCTCTAATCTACTTAGGTGTTAATGTGGAACCAATTTTTAAAGATGGCAAACTATTATGACCCAAATCAGTAAATAAATGGTGACAAGAGCAAACTGGTGCTAAATGTAGCAAGTAAATACACATACAATTTTTCTGTAACATGTAATACCATTGTGGATTAGTAAACAAATAATTTCCAAGAGATGTTTTGGTAAATTAATAAAACGTCATGATATGCTTGTTATTTCAACCATAAACTCATAAATCATAAATAAAAGGTTAGGAACATTTTGCAAATGTGTCAGGATATCCCCCAAAAAAATCCTCCGCCACCCGGTTTTTGTGAATCACAGTCTGGTTTAGACTGTAATGTGGTACAGGCAGTTTCATTTTGACAGTTGTTATGTGGGGTCAAATGTGTACATTGGTGTAAAAATGTTTCCTCCTTCTCTAGAAACACGCACTGATGGAGCAAGTGGCTCACCAGACCATCGTCATGCAGTTCATTCTTGAGTTGGCTAAAAGCCTCAAGGTGGATCCTCGTGGGTGCTTTCGTCAATTTTTTGCCAAAATTAAGGTGAGTGAATCTTGGATGCTTCTTATTTTTAAAACTAAAATAGCGTGGGTTTCTGTACAAGATCATTGAGGATGTTGTCATTTTTAGAAAATTAATAGTTGCAGCCCTATTTCGGAAATAATGTAATCAGAGAAAGTAGCTCGGTAACTGAAGTGTAAAGATGAGGCCAATTAGTTTGAGATCATGTGTTTGAAATGCATTTTTCATGAGGAAATAATGTCCTATTTTTTTGTTTAACTTTGAAGTTTTAATATTTTATAATGCATTTAACAAAAATTTGACATGGAGACTTTTGAAGGCCCTGTCTCCATTGTTTTTATTTCTCCTGATTCTGACTCTTGCTTTGTGCTCTAGTCAAGTTTCCTCGCTCTCATTCACACATGACTCCGCCTCGTTTTCTCTCTGTCTGTTTGGATGTTTCCTGCACCAGAGATTATTGAACCAACAGGAAGTGCTAATAGAGCAGCAGGGAATTTTTACACTAGGAACAAGAAACACACCACACTCCAAGGAACCTCAAAAAGGTGTTGGTTCTTGGTGGTAGAATTACCATAACACATGCAAATACTGATGGTGTGTATGTGTCCTGCAACAGACAGCAGATCAACAGTACCAGGATGCTTTCAATGACGAGCTGGAGTCATTTAAGGAGCGGGTCCGGGGCAGGGCAAAGATCCGCATAGAAAAAGCGATGAAAGAGTATGAGGAAGAGGAACGAAAAAAGCGCCTGGGGCCAGGAGGACTCGATCCTGTCGATGTGTACGAGTCCCTGCCACCAGTAAGTGCTTTTGGGTTTTTTTTCAGGAATCCACAGCACTCACTCTTACTTTTTTTTTTTTTTTTTACTATAAAATGTCTGACACGGTATGTTCTTGATTTGCAGGAGATGCAGAAATGTTTTGATGAGAAGGACATTCAGTTGCTACAGGATGTCATTAGCAAAATGGACCCAACGGTAGGTTTCATGTTTAAAGGTTGATAAGCGACATATTTTTAACATTACTGAGCAATAACTCCACGATAACATTTCAACATAATGTAAACCAAAGGGTGTGACACAGAACTAGACGTTTCCAGCTTTGGGGTGGTTTGAGAGGGGGAGAGAAGGTTCTTTTACTGAAGCCGTTTTTCCACTGTGGAGTGGTTCGGTTTGGTACAGTATGCATTTTTTTGCGTTTCCATTAGGAATAGTACCAAAATAACCAGCCCAACCATTAAATTTTTGGCACCCTTCCCTTGGGTACCAGAGTAAAACGGTATGATGTGGTCATGGTGGAGCTAGACCAGCTCCACCCAAGATAATCAGCTGATTGGGCGACAGACCAACATAACTTCCATGCGAACCAATGTTTTAAAGCCCGCAGTCTATTCTCATACAAAGGTTGACGTCTTGTTGTTACAAACAGCTACAAACCGAGCAGCAAAAAAAAAAAACAAGATGTCCTCTGTTGTGTACGATGTCACACTATGCATCTCGCTGATATGGCCATCGAGCACAGCCCACTCCCTGCCTGTCAAGTAAAGGTACTGCTCTCAGTCGAAATGCAAGCCTAACCCAGGGCTTTACTATTTCAAACTATACCATACTGTACCATAATGGAAACACAACATAAAAATCTGGACATGCGTGTCTCTCCAGTGGGAAAAAAAAAGTCAAAGCAACATGAGCAAAATGAGAATGTGTCTAAGGCCAGAATGATACTTTCTCCAGAGGTTCCACAGATGTCATAATCCATCATACGTAATCTGACGTAATCCGTAAGAGGTATTTCCTACAATACAGAACAAAAGGCGATACTCACTTATTTTAAATTATTTTCTTCGTAAAATTTACTACCTTTAACACCAAGTTCAGTTGTTCGAGTTTGTTCGAGATATGCACCGCATCAGGTCAGTTGACCTCTGCTGCCACCCACTGGCTTTATTCCACACTGCATTACTTAGGTAATGTCAATGTCTCAAGACCACCATCACTGCATTTGCTGCCATTTCAGTTTAGCAACATCTGCATCGTTAGACACATCTGCAAATTGTACCTCACAGTAGTCTGTCGTATCGATTTAGGACGAGACCCGAACAATCAACTGTTGTTCTAGCAATCCAACCTATAACAGCTTTAACAAATGAAGTTTGTTAGGAAGTTTGGAATCATTTTTCACAATTGTACATAATCTTTGCTTTATTTAGGAGGCAAAGCTTCACATGAAGAGGTGCATAGACTCTGGGCTCTGGGTCCCCAACTCTAAGACAGACGACGGGGATGGAAAAGAGGAAGATGCCACATATGAGGAGGTGAAACAAGAGCAGGAAGAAGCTAAGAAGGAATAAACAAAGTCGAACTCACAAATTGTTGCTTGTGTAAACGTCACTTGCCCACTGTATTGCTGTCCGAGTATCTGTACGACTAGTTTGTCAGTTGAGGAATGATTGAATAATTTCACTGACATGTCTTGCTATGACTTGAGGGTTTAGCAACTACTCTGCAACATTGCATCAATAAATCCTGCTTTAAAGTAAAATCTGCGTCTGATCAAATAATTTGTCTGGACATTGGTATATATGCTTCTCTTCTTTACATTTATTTGTGTGTTCCTGCCTGCTTCATTTCTTATGGTCTATTTTTCGAGGGGGGGGCTTTAATGTGAAGCAGTTTTAACTCTGGCTTTTCAGTGTTTCATATCCAGAATAAATCACTATTGTAACTCACTGCACCACTGATCTAAACTGAAGCAGGTTAAGGTTGAGATAACCCATCAAAACCTATTTTAAAAAAATTACTGAAAAAAATCACCGCAGTCGTCATTTCTCAAATCTCCCAACAGGGACTCAAGTTTGTGACCATTGTGGGGGAAAAAAATCAATATTTTATTTAGAGATAAGTGGAATCACTTTGCACTTCCAGTTTCATTGTGTTCGATATGGTTATAGAGCTGAGT